>CAUYRT010054449.1:0-10388 GCA_963574885.1 Lepilemur ruficaudatus | reverse complement strand
TAGGGAGAACTGAGTTTAAAAAGGGGAATGAGTGGCCAGGCGCAGTGACTCATGCCTGTAATCCTAGCACTCTGGGACGCCGAGGTGGGTGGATCGCTCAAGGTCAGGAGTTCAAGACCAGCCTGAGCAAGAGCGAGACCCTGTCTCTACTATAAATAGAAAGAAATTAATTGGCCAACTAAAAATATATGTAAAAAATTAGCCAGGCATGGTGGTGCATGCCTGTAGTCCCAGCTACTCGGGAGGCTGAGGCAGGAGGATCACTTGAGCCCAGGAATTTGAGGTTGCTGTGAGCTAGGCTGATGCCACGGCACTCTACAGCCAGGGCAACAGAATGAGACTCTGTCTCAAAAAAAAAAGGCGGGGGGGAATGAGCAATGATACTGAGGTTTAGAAAGGTCAAGTAAGATGAATAATAAAACCAATTGTATTTGGCAATTAGAAAAACTGGTAACATTCAGTAAAGTGCTTGGAATGTAAAAGATCTTAATGAAAGAGTAGAGGTACAAAAACAGTACTGTGGACTGATCACCCAGCAAGAATTTCAAGGAGCTGAGTTTTGAAGTGTTAAGGAAAAAGGTAAGCTATAGGGCTAGGAAGCAGAGTTTTTAAAATCAGACCAACATGGTTGAAGCCTGGGTGTAAGGGAGGTGATAATGAGAAAGTCACTATAAATTTTTTTGATGATTAAAAATTGAGAAGCATTTGGCCAGGCACGGTGGCTCACGCCTGTAGTCCTAGCACTCTGAGAGGCCAAGGCGGGAGGATCACTCAAGGTCAGGAGTTCAAAACCGGCCTGAGCAAGAGAGAGACCCTGTCTCTACTAAAAATAGAAAGAAATTAATTGGCCAACTAAAAATATATAGAAAAAATTAGCCGGGCATGGTGGTGCATACCTATAGTCCCAGCTACTCGGTTGGCTGAGGCAGGAGGATCGCTTGAGCCCAGGAGTTTGAGGTTGCTGTGAGCTGGGCTGACGCCATGGCACTCACTCTAGCCCAGGCAACAGAGCAAGACTTTGTCTCAAAAAAAAAAAAAAAATTGAGAAGCATTCATTGGCTTTGGCGATTTTAAAGTCACCAGAGAAAGCTTAAGGTGGTTTTCCTTATGCATAACGGGCATGGACATCAAGAAGAACATGGCATGTTTAGGGATGGGAACAGAACTAGAAATTGGGAGTGAGCTGGAAAATGGCTGGCACAGGTAACTTGCCACAGGCCAGGCTCTGTCCTAAACCCTTAATCCTCCCTTCATCCCTTACTTAAGTGCTCCCTTAATCTTCACAATAATCCTAGAGGATAGAGACTGCTATTATCCCCATTTTAGAGTTGAAGAAACAGGCCCAGAGAGGTTAAATAACTATCAAGATCAGCTGGAAAGATACTAGATAGAGGAATATAATGAATCGTCTAAAATTTGAACTTTCTAACACTCAGTCTGAGAAGTATTTCGCAAAACATTTTTATTATGGTCAGTAAGAGCAGTTTTATATCATGATTCATTAAACAACTGTACATAAAACAAGTTTCACAAAACAATATGTGCAATGTACTGATACTTTCTTTTCCATAGTTTTGGTTTGCTTTTTTTCAAATTCTCATAACTTGCTAATTTAATGTCACCATCCACTAATGGGCTGATGAAGCACTGGTCTGGTGGATAATTTTAAAGGCCCAATAGATCCTAGCAGAAAAGACAGGTAAAGTCCCAGGTATGCAACGTAATGAGAGCAGTGAGGACTAGACAGAGCAGTGTTAAGGGAGCAGGAATAGGACTAAAAAAATCAAGCTTTTAGAAGCACAGCTAAACCTGATTAACCTGAAAAGAAGGAATTACTGAAAAGGATACATTCTAAAGGCACTTAAATGCAAATATTTTTAAAGCATGCTGATCTATAGCAAACTAGGATTTAAGAAGAATGCAATGATTAAATTTATTATGTAGAAACATTTACAATAGTAGACAGAAATGGGTTGACAGAAACCAGTGTTAGGGAGACCACTTTAGATAACAATTACAGCAGTCGGGATGTAGTCAAGATACAGGTAGAATGTCTAACACTTGGTGACCAATGAATATAAGGGAAGAGAAGGGAGTTGGTGTTTGTATAAGAGACTGCATGATGACACATCAACAGAGAAGGAGTATCAGCTGCCTTTACAAAGCTTATATGCTCAAGAGAGGTCAGAAATTCTGATGTTTAAATTTGATTGAAATGAAAAGATCTTGTCTTTTTAAAAATTCCCTATCTCAAACATTAGAGATTCGAAAACGGTCTAGTTGTATATGGGGGCTAAAATATGCAACTGAATGCTTTCATGCCTGATCTAGAAATAAATACAGCTATAGGGATAAGAGTTCAATCTAGTTTGTGTCTCATCAATTTCACAGTAATAATTATATATTTAAGGTAAAACAGAAAAAGTACTCATTATTAGGATGATTTCCATAGAAGTAAATGGAACTGAGAAGCACAAAAATTTATTACTCACTATCTAGCTCTTGCTCTAGAATATCTCTTCCTGATTCCAGGATCTGCCACAGTTCAAGATATGCATATCCTACTTCTTGACATTCATTCTTTTCCTCGTCCATAGGATCACTTACGACTGTAAACTTTAAACTAAAAAGAAAGGAAAAGAAAATTTCCATTTAACTTGGCACTGCTAATATGCTCATGCTTTAAAAATAAGGATAAAAGTAATCATAAATGATACTGTGTTTCCTCTTGTGAACTAAAATAAAATCCCTTGCTTCTTACAGATGAAAGAGTTTAAAGGAAAAAGAAAACAAAATCTTAAGGCTCACCCCTCACCAGCTGACTGAATGGAGCCCCCCTTGGCCAAGGGGATATCCTAAAACTAAATTGCCTGCCACAAGGAGGGAGGTCAGACAGACCTCATCATGTCCCCCTCCCTTCTTGGAGACATCCTTTGTAACCCATTAACAGGCCTAAGGCTATGCAAGACAAATCTGTGGGTCCTCAATTTATACAACAAATTTATGTCAGTGGCTTATCTCTGATTAATAGCTCCTTATCTTAAAACATTCCAAGCCTTTAGACAAAGCTTCATATCTCTAACCGATTATAAGCCAAACCCACCTATAACTTGTAAGCCCCCCCACCTCGAGATGGCCCACCTTTTCAAGCCAAACCAATAATGTATGCCTTCCACATAGTGATTTATCACTTTATCTGTAACCCTTGTCTCCCTGAAATGTATAAAACCAAACTGTAACCCGGCAACACCTAGTCCACTTGCTCAAGGCTTCGTGGGCATGCCTGTGGGTCATGGTCCTCAAATTTGGCTCAGAATAAATCTCTTTAAAATTATTTTACAGTGTTTGGCTTTTTTTTTTTTTTTTTTTTGAGACAGAGTCTCACTCTGCCGGGGTTAGAGTGCCGTGGCGTCAGCCTAGCTCACAGCAACCTCAAACTCCTGGGCTTGAGCGATCCTTCTGCCTCAGCCTCCTGAGTAGCTGGGACTACAGGCATGTGCCACCATGCCCGGCTAATTTTTTTCTATGTATTTTTAGTTGGCCAATTAATTTCTTTCTATTTTTTAGTAGAGATGGGAGGTCTCGCTCTTGCTCAGGCTGGTTTCAAACTCCTGACCTTGAGCGATCCGCCCGCCTTGGCCTCCCAGAGTGCTAGGATTACAGGCGTGAGCCACAGCGCCCGGCCTAGAGTTTGACTTTTTTTCTGTTAACACTCTGAATCACCTTTCCCTTGCCTCCATTTACAAGACGATGACAAGCAAAAGAGTGAGGAATCAGTGTAATTTAAGTACCAACAGGCCTTTAGAAGAAGGAACTAGGACACTTGAGATAATGTAATTAATTGATCAAGTTGTCTCAAAACTGTCAAGATATAATTCCTACTAAGTTGGTTTACAATTCTGTTGAAATATCTTTATATGGGCAGTGAAAGTGTTACATAAAATACCCAGCATTATGGAAGTTAGGAGAGATTTTAAATCTCTGAGTAAAAAGTCAGGTATCAAGCCAGAGCAGAGTAAAGGAAGCAAAAGGAATACAGAATTGCAAAACAAATATATAAAGTGTATTCTTTAGAGTTGTGAGTCTTGAAAGAAAATGCTGTAAAGCATGCAGCACAGTGCCCCCAAAGCAGTGAGCAGTCTAGTCTATGACAGTTAGTATTACGTTGACTTAGCTAGCAAATGATACTGAATTCTAGAAACTGGTACAATTCATAACAATCCTATTAAATTTTTTTAGATAAAAGTAATGTAACATAAAATTCACAATTTTAACCATTTTAAAGTATACCATTCAGTGTTTTTCAGTATAATCACAATGTTGTGCAACCCTTACCACTATCTAATTCCAGAACATATCATCACTCTAAAAAAGAAACCCTGCACTGACTAAACAGTCACTCCCCATTCTCCTCTTCCCCAGCTCCTGGCAACCACTAATCTACTCTCTTTCTCTCTGGACTTGCCTATTCTGGACTCTTCATATTTCTATTAATTTTTTAAAAGCGAATATTGGTGGCTAAATAGAGCGCTGAGGAAGCAGGAATAGGACTAAAAATTCAAGCTCGCAGAAGCACAGCTAAACCCGATTAACCTGAAAAGAAGGAATTACTGAAAAGGATACATTCTCAGCCCATTAAGCAATATTCAGTTGTGACTATGTTCCTGTGTCATTACTGAGAACTTCAACAATGCAAAGGGTACTGCTGACTCCCTCACCTCAATTTTCCCAGGAAAGGGATGGTAAACTATGTTATCTCAGTTTTATTCTCACAGGAGCCTTCAAATTAAGTAATATCACAAAGATCACAGTGGTAATAAGTGAAAGAGTCAGGACTCAAAACCAGGCCTGCCTGATTACAAAGCCGGTGTCCTGTCTGGTATACCACACTGGCAAAAAGAAAGTCAAAGGTAAAAGCAATTGAAATCTAAAACCGAGTAGAAAAAGATTAACATTGTAAGAGAATAAAGGAAGAGAGAATCCTAGGAACATTGTGGGAGGAAAAAAGCAAAAGATTAAAACACCAGCTCCGTATCATTTCTTACCCATACACATACAGAAGAGGCAGGGTTGCGAGAGCTTAAAAAGTAAACCACAACCATATGCCGGCTTAAATTTTAATTTCAACTAAACAACAAATAATTTTTTTAGTATAAGTATGTCCCATGCATTTAATCTGAGAACACTTAAAAGGAGGCCTTCTCAGATTATAGAAATAACAAGGAAAATAAACTTTTTTAAAACTTTAAAGGAGACCTAGAATTCCCTTAGTTATATCAAAATCAAAATATTCCTGTAAAGAAACAATTTTAAAAATCTAAATATAAAAATTAACATTATAAGGGCATACTGTTTGGTAAGCTAGCAATAGTACTGCGAGTGTGAGAAATGAATCAAATTATCTTTGAATATCATAGCATGTTGTTCATTCTATTTGGTCACTGTCAATATTCAAGTAAGTTGTTGCCACAAAGAAAATGTGCCCGTCAGGGGCCAGCAGAGGGGAGAAATGAACTAAACCTGTGAGATCAAATAATTAGTCAGGTAGTCACAAACTTATTAATATAAATTAGATATGTGGGAAATTCACTAAAAGTAACTTGAAGGAAGTTATTAAAATATTCAGCATCAGCACAAAACCAAACTCAAACTTCTAAATTCCTTTCTGAAATCTCCTTTCTTTCAAAATAGAAAGCAGATGCTTACCATCCTTGCTCAGGATCTTGTCCATTCAGCATGGTAAACAGAAACTGCCTTCGGCCTTGTTGCTCCAGAGGGTCCAGGTCTATCGCTATATTAAGGGTAAGAGAAAAGAGCAAACAGTCATATACTGTTGTCATTTGGGCACTAAGACTTTCATAAGCGGTACACGTAAAACAGTGATATAAAGCAGAGGTTTAAACTAGGGCCTATGGGCTGCCTGCCTGTTTTGTAAATATAGTTTTATTGATCACAACCATGCCAATTTGTTTACATATTGTCTATGGCTGCTTTCGAACTACAATGGGAGGATTGAATAGTTATGACACAGACTGTATGGCCCATAAAGCCTAAACTATGTACTATCTGACAAAAGAAAAAGTTTGTCGTCCCCCAATACAAAGGAAGCATTATAATCTGTATTGAAAGCTGTTCGGCCATATGCCAAAATAAATGTGCTCCCACCACTCCACAGCTGGCAGAATTCTAGGACACTGATTCCATAGGGCCACCTGGAGATTTGGGTTGTGTGGTATGTTCAAGTAAAAGCACCTACCTTAACATTTATTCTCCACTTCCTCCTCAATTTTTTAAAAAAATAAATTTGCCCCGAGAGATCTCTTCATTTTTATATGGGAATGCTGCAGCCTCAAATAAACTAGCCTGCATTTTCCAGTTTCCATCTTATCTAGATAATGACTATCTGATTAACTTCTGGTAATTGTGTTGTGTGAAACCTTTATGAAGACTGCTTAAAGGGCTCAGGTGGGAGGCATTCTTTCCCCGAGCAGCCAGTAAGAAACTTGGGGCAACCAAAAAGATGGAAGGCAGGAACTAGGATGATGGAAGGCAAGATAGGGATTTGGATCACTAATGGTAATCACATGACCTCAGCCATCTCTAGACTTGTCTTACATAAGTGAGAAATAAACTTCTACTTTGTATGATACAAGGATAGGATATAGAAAGAAAAAGAAAGAAAAGAAAGAGCTCTTAGAAATTAAAAACAAATATTCAGTCAATGGAAGATAAAATTAAGGAAATCTCTCAATACAGAAAGAAAGCAAGAAACAGAGGTAGAATTATAAGAAGAAAATGGTAAGAAAATTAGAGGATAAATTTAGAAGATCCAACATTCTACTAAGAAAATGAGAAAAAACTGGGGACATAATTATTAAATGTGAAATACAATAAAATTTCCCAGCACTAAAAGTCATGTGTTTCTAGATATGGACATAAATACTAGAAGAAACAGCTGGAAAAGTTAAAAGTGGCTGTGGTGGACTGAGGCAAGGGCTGGGGGCAGGGAAGAGATTTGTGGAGAAGAGGTGGAGCAAAGCACTGCTTAATTTTAAAATCTTTTTAGCCCATTTGATATTTTTAACTACATGTATATATGAATTTGATAAATAAAATTATAAAATGGTTGTATCTACCCCATCAACAAAAATCCAGCATAGTTCTGACCCTCAGTATAAATGTTTGTCACCCTCCTCTGCCCACCGGCCACACAGGAAGCCTCATCTTTGCTAAAATGGAAGTGAATTTCTTCTCCTGCCCTCGGTTTCCTCAGGGATACTGGAGTCTCTGTCTCTGACAAGGGTAGATCGTAGAATTTGTACTCCACGTACACCTGTTTTATGTTCTCATCAGACATCACTTCAGCCTCTGGGTAGAAGGCCAGGGAGATAATTTCAATGCACATCTTCTCTGAACCCTAATAAGGAAAATGCTTATTTATTTCCTAAAAGTTAGTGAGGCTCCAAGTGCTTATATTTCATCCAATTGACACATTATAGTGCACACTAGAAATCAAACATAGGCATATTCCATCTCATATATTGCTCCCTGAGATTCAATTTTTGGTAAAGCTGGCACCAAAAGACAACTTGATTGAATTGCCACAGCTAATCTGTGGGAAATGTGTACAGAGAACCCAGTTGTTCTCTTTCCCTGCCTAGGGAATCATGTCTCCAGGTCAGCCTTCCTCAGTCATCTCCACATGTAGAAAAAACATCAAGAACATTTCTGAACAGATAGCTCTTTCTCAACCTTCTCAATGAAAACCAATCCAGCATTTTCCTGCGGTTAAGAGCTAAAAGACCTGCTGATTAATAGTGGAGACGTAGTAGCTGCGTCAGCCACCACAGCAAAGAGCCGCCCAGTCCTTTCTGTGCCCATCTAAGTGCCTGCCACAGAAGAGGCCACCAGAACCCCCTGCCCTTCCATAGGAACTCCAACACTCTCAATGCCACTTTAAGAGTCACTGCCACCACCAATGTCCTCTCTTTTGATTGTCTCTGTGTCCATGTGGGCATTAGGGATACCAGTAAGAAGCCTGAAATCTTTCTAGTATCCAGAAGTACACTGAGACCAGCATAAATCCCCTCCTTCCATAGTGTGGTAGTAAGTCAGAGTCACAACATGAGTTCTGAGTCAATCCAGAATGGTCCCCTCCCAGCCATTGTTCTCCCTTCCATCTGGGAGTGCCCTCCTGGCTGCTGCTGCTCTCCTCTAGGTTGCCAGGCCAATGCCTTTACTTCTCCAAAGACATGCCCCCACCCCATCTTTTCTTCTCTTAGAAAGCAAGTGGAGGCCAGGTGCGGTGGCTCACGCCTGTAATCCTAGCACTCTGGGAGGCCAAGGTGGGAGGATTGCTCAAGGTCAGGAGTTTGAAACCAGCCTGAGCAAGAGTGAGATCCCGTCTCTACTAAAAATAGAAAGAAATTAATTGGCCAACTCAAATATATATACAAAAAAGTTATCCTGGCATGGTGGCACATGCCTGTAGTCCCATCTACTCAGGAGGCTGAGGCAGGAGGATCGCTTGAGCCCAGGAGTTTGAGGTTGCTGTGAGCTAGGCTGACACCATGGCACTCTAGTCCAGGCAACAGAGTGAGACTCTGTCTCAAAAACAAAAAAGAAAAAAAAAGAAAAATCACCAGACCAGTGGCTTTCAACCTGTAAAACTCAGTGTATGTGTATCTATTAATATATAAATGTGTATAAAATCACTTAAATAAGTCTTCTAAAACAATTCTTAGCCTGTCTGTGTATGATGTAACCCGTTATTTTCTGTTCTATTCCATCTGGTTCTTTTTAATGCTGGATGGGACCCCATGCTATGCTATGGGACACTACAGGTGGCTCTTGAGCACTTGCAATGTGGCTACTCTGAATTGGGATGTGCCGTAAGTGCAAAACTCAGATAGGATTTTGAAGACTTTGTATAAAAAAAAATGTAAAATATCTCAATAATTTTTTATATTAAATACATGCTGAAATGATAATACCTTAGTTATATTAGGTTAAATAAAATATATTATTAAAATTGATTCTACTTGTTTCTTTTCACACTTTTAATGTGGATATTAGAAAATTTAAATTACATTTGTCACTCATATTATAATTCTATTGGACAGCAATTTATAGACTGTAAGTTCCATAAGTTCTAGGCCACAAGTCTGTTTCTCTAACCTCTCAGCATCTAGCATACAACTAATTTTGTTTTTGTTACCTCTCTATCTTACTCCAATCTAAATTTTTCAAAATTACTTTTGACTCCTTCTCTCATAAACACTCTCATTCCATTAAAACTGAGACTTTTGGGGGATAGTGTTGTTAACACTGTAAGAAAAAGCCACCATAGAGTGAGACGGTGAGAGTCAGAATTAGCATAATTTGAAGGCACAGTAATTTGGTAGTATCCATCAAAATTTCAAGTGCACATTGTTTTTAAAAACCAACAATTCACACTCTGGGAGGCCGAGGCAGGCGGACTGTTTGAGCTTAGGAGTTCGAGACCAGCCTGAGTAAGAGGGAGACCCCATCTCTACTAAAAAATAGAAAAAATTAGCTGGGCACGTTGGCACATGCCTGTAGCTACATGGGAGGCTGAGGCAGGAGGATCGCCTGAGCCCAGAAGTTTGAGGTTGTTTTGAGCTAGGCTGATGCCACAGCACTCTAACCTGGGCAACAGAGTGAGACTCTGTCTCAAAAAAAATAAAATAAAATAAAAACCCAGCAATTCCCCTTCTAGGAATCTACCCCACAAAAATGTTTGTGAAGTACACAGAGATACATAGGAACAAAGCTCTTTATTATGTTAATTTGATTTAATTTATTTATTTATATTTAGAGATGGGGTCTCACTATGTTGCCCAGGCTGTGCAGTAGCTATTCACAGGCATGATCATGGTGTACCCTAGCCTCAAACTCCTGGGCTCTAGTGATTCTCCCACCTCAGCCTCCCATGTGGCTGGGACTATAGGTATGTGCCACTACACCTGGCTTTGGAATTATCATCTTTTTTTTTTCAGACAGAGTCTCACTCTGTTGCCCGGGCTAGAGTGCCATGGCGTCAGCCCAGCTCACAGCAACCTCACACTCCTGGGCTCAAGCAATCCTTCTGCCTCAGCCTCCCGAGTAGCTGGGGCTACAGGCATGTGCCACCATGCCCAGCTAATTTTTTCTATATATATCTTTAGTTGGCCAATTAATTTATTTCTATTTATAGTAGAGATGGGGTCTCGCTCTTACTCAGGCTGGTTTCGAACTCCTGACCTTGAGCAATCCGCCCACCTTGGCCTCCCAGAGTGCTAGGATTACAGGCATGAGCCACCACGCCTGGCCCGTTTTTATTGTCTTAATTCATTATTTTAGTTTGTCCCCCTGTTTCTAAGTTTCTT
>CAUYRT010054448.1:0-96417 GCA_963574885.1 Lepilemur ruficaudatus | reverse complement strand
TTCTAGTTTGGGTACTCCTGCTTTTCTGGTGGCCCAAGCCTATGTTTAGTTTGCCTGTTGCATACCCCCGCTAACGTGCTCTCGCCTGCATTCTTCACCCCACTTTCCTGCCTTACTTCAGGTCATCCCAGCACATCACCTCCCTTTCTTTGTTTACTGACAGGCTTGTCTCTGCTCTCTGGCCCACATTTTATTTCCCTCTCACATCTAAAGCAAATTCGAGATTCTCTGTATTTCAAAAGACAGATGGACTTGGTGCCCTAAGAGTGGGGTTATTTCCTTATTTGAAAGATATGTTTTATGCCTTCAATCTAAAAACCTTCTAAAATGACAAAGATGAAGCTGCCTCTTTCCGTTGGGTTTTTTTTTTTTTTCTTTTTGGAGCACACTCAGAGTCTATTTCCTTCTGTTGACTTCATGTGCATATATCTGTCTGAAACAGATTTGGATTTAGATAGGAATTATCTAATGAAGCTTCATTACATGAGAAGTAAAGGGTGGGCAAGGTCTAGTCCCATATTAGTAGACTCTTAAGTGTTGAAAAAGCCAATTCCTTTCAGGTGCAGCTGGATATGGGTTTGATGGAAAAAGGTCCAACACTAACTGAAAGAGATTCTGGTCAACTGGAGAAATGAGAAATGATGTTTGTTTTAGTCTTTCTCCATTGTGCATGAGAGTGTGGCCCTTCTTTGGCTCTAGGTAGCAGATTTTCTGAAGCAAAGTGGAATACTTGGTCACCCCTCCCCGAAAGTATCCTCTGCTCCTCAATGCAGCCAAGGACAGCTTGTGGGAGCTCAGTGGCCTGCTGAGATGAGAGCCTTTTTTTATTTCCTCTAAAAATTAAAACTGCTGTGATGTCAGTCCAGGTCCTTTGAAAAGTAGACACCAAGACAGAATTGAAGGTGTGAATATTTATTAGGGGAAATATTTCTATGAAAGAAAGTAAGTAGGGAGCTGAAGAACCTTGAGGAGCCATCAGTCTGCCCTGTGAGTGGGACCCCGAGGGAAGGAGAAGAGAGAGAAACTTGGGGGGGAGAGTCCTAGGCTGCTCTGAATTAGAAGCCATTAGGGAGTCTTTGGACCAATTTTGGCCAACAAAGAAGTCTCCCTGTTCTTCAGGAATGGGTCTGCCTTCACATCCCCACTGCTCGATGGGCACAGCCTCAGCATGAGTGGTGGACAGCTTTCAAAGCGAAGCACCTGAGATGCTCAGTGATTGCAATCCTGGTAGTGAGAGGTCCATGAGACATAATCCTACGACCTTCACAATCTGTTACTTGTACTTCTCCTTCCAGGGTCAGACAGCAACGCCTCCATGGACTTTCTTCTTCCTAAGGGTAACTCAGGTGAAGAAAGTTAGTGGGATGGTTTACAGACCCCTCAGCTGCTGTTAACCTTGGGGCCATGACTGGTACTTACCCTCTCCCACATCCACTGCTCAATCTAAATCCTTCTCATCCCAAGCTCTTACCTGGGCAGGTCATGGTGGCTTATCTGATGCTGTGATCCAGACCTTTGCACCTAGACCATCTGAAAATTTGATATTCATATCCTTCTCAGTCTAGGCATCTTGCACATACCTGTCCATAGTTAATGGGAAGTGCCAGTAGGTGGCCCATAGGTCACTTGGGTTTCACATATGTTTTCTTTGCCTCCATTGTGTAAGAGCAGCCCTCCTCCCTCTGCTCAGGGTCCACCAACAGAATTGTGATTTCTCTTTCTACCTGCTGGTCCCTGGGCAAAGGAGTTGAAAATGCCCTGGTGGCAGCTATAACTTGTAGTTTGGTGGCTCTTCTGCTGTGTCCCCTTTGAAAAATGTGTCCCATACACAACCAAGACCTCCAATCTTTCTGAGCCCAAGGTTTCGTGGGCAGGAAGCACACTGGGGGTGATCCATGGGGACACTCCTGCTCCCATCCCTGGGTTCCTGGACCTTCTTATTAGAGACAGTGCTAAACACAGTCTCTGATTTAATAAGTGTACTGGGTCCTCAAGGATGCACCCCATTCTTTCAGAATATTTCCTCCAGGCTGGCATTTCAGTTACCAGATTGTCTTACTGAGGGATAAGGAGATATTTCCCCTCTACCTTCTGTCTCTTGTTGGTTGTGAATGGTTTCTGAGAGTTTTAGCTCCCTTCATTTAAGGCCTTCTATCAGCACAAAAAGCCTTCAAACAGAGTAACACCCTCCCTTGAGAGCAGAAGCCGCCAGTCTGTGGCAATTGTCTACAAACATGTAGTTGACTTTTGGGGTGGACCAGCGCGTACTGCACTGGCTTTCGGCATTACCACTTAGTTTAGTGAGACTCTGATAACTTCTGAGCAGCTCCCTGTCAAAAGAGAAAAATTTGTGATTGCCCTTTAAAAACATACTTTATTTTCCAATTAGCTTTCTCCCTGTAGTCAGCTTCCAAGTCATTCCAAACCTCTCTGTCTCTGGTCAGAGCTCTAGAATTATAGCATCACAGAATTACACTTATTTTTTATTAGCAGATGTAGCTAACCTAAATTTTATAGCTTGTCCTTTGTGACAGACACCTCCCTTATAAAGAAAATTAATTTAAATTTTAAGATACATACAAGTGGAGTATAGTTCATTTTTTAAATAAAGCTATAAAATGACTGCATTGTGTGGGTGCAAGTCCTGTTGTCTGTCTTGCTCTGGGCATCGAGCTGTAAGTCATTCAAGGCATATTTCTGATCACAAGAGAAGGGAAAGGAAGAAAATTGAGCAGGAAAATACATTCCCAGCGATTTTAATATCAGGATATGAACAATTCTTGTTCAATACATGCAGAGATTCCTGGGGATTTCCTCATACTACGGCAAGGAATTGGATGTCCAGTGATGCTTGATGATATATCAAGCACAGTTGTCAGGGCTTATGATTTGGAAGAAAGGGGATTTATGTCCTGTTCTGCCCAACTGGTCCCTTTGCCCAGCCTGCAGCTGAGCTGAGTCAGTAGGATGAAGAAAGCACATATCCCTTGTAAAGTCTGATGCCCATTGGCTTGCTCTATCTGCCAAAGGATAAAGGGGTAGTTTAAATGGTGTTTATTTTCTTGTCTTATGCATATGCCTGTATAATCAGTGATTTTATATCTTAAGATGATTGCTACAGAGTGCAAGCTATGAAGACCTGAGGTTCAATTTTGCCTCATTTTAAGAAGCTGTGGGTCTACTTACTAGATGAAAACCATAAAAAGGGAGATGGTTTCAACTCTCAGATTTAAAGGGTCTAGGGTATAAGATTCCCACTTCTACTTTCAGGAGGTTTTTCTTCTTAGGTATTAATAAATTGAAAACCAGGGCACTTTTGTCTCCTGGCTTCTGGAAATTGGATCCACATTCCTCAGAAAGATGACAAATTGTTTCTTAGTCTTTTTTCCTGCCTCAATGATCAAGTATAGCTGTATGAATGCAGTCTCCAGATCACCCAATGACTCAAGAGTTGCCATTTGGAATGGGAAGTAGAATTACTAACGAGTCATGCACTTGCTTTTAAAATTCTGAGCTGCTATGTATTTTTAAGTCTTGCATAATATATTGATAGTAATGACAGATTACACTTATGTTGCTTACTAAATGATAGATGATAAGTAGGTAGAGAGATAGATCGTTAGATGGGAAGATACTCATTTGATTCTTGCAAACATCTACAGGATGCTATTTTGTTCCCAAGTTATCAATGAAAATACTGAGTCATGGAGCAGTTAAGTAATTTGCTTGAGTCATGTGACAAGTAGGTTACACAGCTGGGGGCAGGGAAGGGAAGTAGTTTGCTGTCAGAGTCTATGCTCTTAACCACTATACCACATTGTCTTTCTCTGTTAGAAACTGTAAGGGTTAAAACTGCCCTTTCTCTGTTAGAAAACACAAGGCTATATTATATATCCTCAACATTTGTAATCGACCTATTATCTAGTCAGAGCAGAAATTATCTACAATTACAAATTAGTAATGTCAGGATCAAAATGGCCAGGAGGTTTCAGTTTGCTTTCCAATTCCAGCCGCATGGCGGTGGCTGCTTGGAGGATTGATGGAGAGCTGCTTCTGGAGGCAGCAGGAAACAGTGTGTGGCTGGTCCCCTCAGTGCCCCATCCACATCCTCTTTGCACTCAGTGGCTAGCGCTCATAGACTCTGGGACTGCCAACTGCAAACACCTTGCTTAGGGACTTTCTATGTCTGCTGGAATGTAGTAGTTAGTATGCGTAGGGCAGGAAGAAAGTACCTGGCCCCTTACTTCCCCCAGGAAAAGCCAAGGACTGGCTGGAGTGGTGGAAAGATACCGCAGGTCTCATGCACTTGTGAAGGATTCCTCTGAAGCATACTCTATGTGCTCTCCACAGGTCCTGAGCAGGCCTGAGACCCCTGCCCATGGAGCGAACCTGCTTATGAATATGTGTCATGCACTGCTGCCTTCAGCTTCTTGTCCTGCTTCCATGGCTTCCTGGTAAGCCAGATCAACTGCGTATACTCTTATATTCATCTCAGGGTCTGTTTCTGGGGGCACCTAACCTAAGACAAATACCATGAGTGATTAGCAATGCCTAATAGGGGTACAAAGCAGGGAGTGACTATTTGCTTACCAGGTGTTTAGCAGCCCTGAATTCAGTGACAAGACTTGGGAGTATGGCTGTAGAACACCACATTGTGAAATTAGGTAACAATAGATACTTCAAGGTTTTAGGAAAAATTTATATGATTCTGTTGCATGTGCTTTTCTTTCAACAACATCAGATTGTGTTGATAAGTAAAGTTGCTGAAAAATTAGATGGATGCATCTGTCCAAGGATTGGCCTGCAGAAAGTCATTTCCCTAATGCCTCAATGATTCCGGAAAAGCTGGGCCAATTCTGGCAGATCCGATTCCTCAGGCCTCCAGGAATGGTTATTACCATCATGAGACGGTTAGAACAAATGAGGGTGGATTAAATTATAACACGTGTCCCAAGTCATTCTAAATGTAAAAGCGCTTTTTAAAACTTGAAGGATGTAGATTGCATGTTATTGGCAAAGTAGCCAAGGCTCCTGATTCAGTCCAGGAGCAGATGAAGAAGTCACACAGAAAATGTGTTGGGGATCGGGAAGACTCTGGAAATAAAAATAAGAGAGAGAAGGACCCAGTTATTTAGCCTCACTAAGCCTCAGTTTGTCTATCTGTAAAACAGAGATAATAATGGGACTCTTAAGGTTGTAGCAAAGAATAAATGTCAATGCAGTGCCAGACACATGGTGTTCACTCAATGCCTACTAGCTGTATTGTTCATATTATTACTGTTTGGCTTAAGCTACCTAATTGTCCTTATATCATCCATAAGATTACCCTGTAGTTTACATAATGACATCAGTTTGTTGACATGGATTGCTATCGTCTTTTATAATGATTACGCTCAGCGGTGCTAGGGTTTAACACTTGGGGCTTGCTGTTCTGAAATTCTATTAGTTGTGGCTTCAGGATTCACTGTGGAGTAATAATCCAGTTGCATTTTTTCCAGTAAAGGGCTGTTGGTAAAAGTCTATTCATTTCTTGCTGCTGCTGCTGCTGCAAGACAACATCTTTTGTGAGGGACACATGGGGTTCTGTTTTAAAGGAAGCTGGCAATACAAACTCATCCTCAAGAGCTACTGGAAATCAATTAAATATGGTCTTCACTGTGGAATTCGAGTAGTGCCTGTGGTTCAAATGGCTGCTTTGGGTAGAGTAAAGAGGTTAATGTTTGTCCTACTGTTTCCTGGAACTTACTGGCTTCAAGTAGTTTTCTTTTAGCAAATAAGATGAAAGGACCTGCAGAAGAGGCTGGAGTCTTTGATAGTCTGTGAAGGCCAACATGGCCCCCTGTTTTCCCGGATTAGGACAGCACGACTCATGACATTATGAAGGGTAATCTGTGCAGCAAAACCACCTGTCACCGTGCAGAATCAACTGCCTCTTGAGAGCCGGCTGCTCGTATCACAGAGCTGTGATACCTCTCACAGTACTGCAATTTAGGGGACCTTCTTGCACGACATATTGTAGGATGGCTTTCAATGCTTTAGGTTTTTTTTATGACATTTCTGCAAATATATTCATTTTTGTTGTGTTCTTTAAATTATGGCATAATTTTCTCTATGCACACACATAATATTTTTATAAAATATAAATGTTCGGAAAATAAAAGGAAAACATGCTTATAATCTCACTGTCTAACACCGTATTTATTTTTCCATGTTCACTAGAGAGATTTACATAAATTTTACAAGTTGTAATCATAATTTAAGCATACTTTTTGTACCATATTTTTCATAAAATATTTTATCATAAGAACTTTTTTATGAAAATGTTTCATGCTCCCAAACAGATTGTATAGCTCTTGCTTTTATTAGCTACATAGTATTCCACGAAGTGAATGTTACAACTTTCTGCTGTGTTCCACTAGTGTTGGACATTCAAATTGCTTCCAAATTGCTTGTTACTATAACAATCAGGGCAATGGGTTGCTTTTCCTATGTGACTTTCTCCACTCTTTGGGCTCTTGCCTTAGGAGAGACCCCATCAGTTGGGTTATGAGGCAGAAAGAATGACTACTTAGAGGATTGCAAGGTATGTAAGTGAAGGACACTTAGAAGCTGTAGCCACAGGGAGGAGACAGCCTGAGAGTGTGGAGCCCCAGAAGTTGGGTCATTTATGTTTCAAGGAAGGAGGGGCCATTTGTGTCAAATTCTTCTGAAATGTGAATATAATAAAGTCAGGGAATTGACCATTGGAATTCCAGGCCCTGCAGGAGGCACCTGGGTGAGCGTAGAAAGCCACAATCCCTACTCTCCTGGAGGAGCTGACTGTCTCCTGTTCTCATGTGGAACATGGTCCTGTCACCCTGCAGCAAGTGTTTGGCTGCAGTAGGAGACAATCGCTCTGATGGAAAGGAATATGTTCTATGAGAATGCAGACGGTTTCCAACTTACAATGATTCAACTTATGATTTTTGACTTCACGATGGTGTGAAAGTGATATGCATTCACTAGAGACTATACTTCAAATTTTGAATTTTGATCTTTTTCCAGGCTTTTTCCAGCAATATGTGGCAGGATACCCTCTCTTGATGCTAGGAAGTGGCAGTGAGCCATTCTGTTTTTCATTTCCAATCTAGGATTCAATAAATTACAAGAGATATTCCACACTTTATTAAAAAACAGACTTTGTGATAGATGATTCCGCCCAGTTGCAGGCTAACGTAAGTGTCCTGAGCATGGGTAAGGTGGGCTTGCCTAAGCTATGATGTCTGATAGGTTAGGTGTACTAAGTGCATTTTGAACTTAATGATATTTTGAACTTGCGATGCATTTAATCCCCTCATAAGTTGAGGAGCATCTGTATATATTAATATAAAGAAGAATCTGAACTAGAATTGGAGAGCAAGGAACATGGTAGACAAATGAGACAGCACATCGATCCTGGGGAGAGAAGGTGTGTGACATATAGGAGACCTGAAGATTAGTGAGCCAAGAGCCCAGGCTGGGAGAAAGAACCATGCAAGGTGAAACCAGAAAGGTAGATGAGGGTCAGATCACACACGACCCCCTCAACCATATTAAAGAGTTCAACCTTTACTGTAGGGAGATATACGATCAGGTGGCTGTTTCAAAAATCTCACTCTGGACAAAGCATGGAAAGTGAATTGAAAGTGTGCTTGAGACACTGTGGTATTTCAGTAGCAATCACAGAAGACCAGACACAAAATTGGTGATCACAGAAATTGCTGTAGTATCTTCCAAAATATTTTCTCACAAAGACAACAATCAAAGTTGCTGAGGCCAGTGGTCTTTTAACAATACTGTCATGATCAGGACCATTGATGCCATTGGAAAACATACGACAACTGTGTATAGAGTGGTTTCTTTGTGGACAAAGTGTCACATATACTCAAAATATCTTTAGTCTCATCTCAAACTCTGAAGCAATAATCATAGCTCTTTACATTTGTAGCATGTAGATTTGAAGATAGATTTTTTTTCTGTCTTTGAGTTTCTGATTAAGTTTCAGAAATATGGGAATGGAAAGCTTATCTAATTTAGAAATATCATGGTCACAAGGAAATGATGTTTGGTAGGTTAGTTGTATTAAATGCATTTTCGATTTATGATATTTTCAACTTATGATGTGTTTAATCCCCTTGTAAACCAAGGAGCATCTAAACACAGAAAGATGACTCAGACCTGGGCTTGGGATGCAAAGAAAGTGGTAGACAGGCTGGAAGGATGCAGCATGTGAAGGCTGTTCTGAAAGGGATTGATAGAGACAGTTGAAAACCTTGACTTTCAGATTTTCTTGTCATTTAATATTTCACTTGATGGTCAGCATGAGAAAAACCAGCTGAAATATTAGTACATGAGGTGGCATAATAGACTCCATCTGTTGCAAATAACTCAAATTGACTTTTAAAATCAAAATGAAATTTGTTGTTACGTAACAGGAAGGTCTATAAACAGGCAGACTTTACTTTCAGGTGAATTCAGGAGCACAAATCACTTCATTCAAATTCTGTTATTCTCACTCCTCCTCTCAACTCTATTTTCAGGTGCTATTGCCATTTGGTGTCTCCTAGAGTTTCAAGCTTGGGTCGTACCAGTGTAGCAACCCTACCAGAAAGGGCACCTCTTCTCATTAATTGTACCTGAAGTCCGGAGTGACCCACTTGAGGTTACAAACCCGTTCAGGAACCAATCACAGTGGATAGAGAGTAATGATGTGCCGAACAGCAAGGAGTGGTGCCAATCTCTCCCAAACCACAAGGTCTGTGATTGCGAGGGGAGTTTCCCAAAGGAGAAAGGATGGATTGATGTCTGGCCTGATGTCCACTGTAGGAGACGGAAAACATCCACCGCAGTGATTCCTACAGGCTTAAGATTTATAATCACAAGGCTTAAGACTTATAATCACAAGCGTGTGCTTGAAAGCTCTTCCACGTGCTCCTCTTCATCTTCATTCATTCATTCATTCATTCATACTCTATATTTATCTCCAGAAAAGACTGTAGATAACTAATAAGGATGTAATAACCCATGTAAAATAGTGTAAATTATTTTAGGGCAAAAGAAGAAAGGTAAGAATGAAAAAGGAAGTCTAGTGATGCATAAATGTTTTAGACAGGCTGCAAATGCAGCTGTGGCTCTTTGGAGGTCTAAGAGGTAAGATTTATCAATTTCCCCATTCACAGGGATCATAATTTTAAAATGATTCCCTTGCTCTAAACCATTTCTGAAAACTGGATCGGCCAGGAATTGCTCTTGTGGGATGGGCTGACCGGCCTCCTCAAGAGCAAACCGCAAAGAGAACAGTGACATGATTCACAGGACTGCTTTGCATAATGACCTTTGGTGTGATTATGCTCATGTTCACGTGTAATTCAGTCAAAGCAATTCTGGAAGGACCAATCTTTCAAAGAATTAGGTTTTTTAAAAAATGGTCATGCTGGAGTAAAGGATGATTCGCCCCTTGTTCTTGAGATGACAAAGGCTGGGGTGTATAAGGTTCAGGGTGCTGGTAATAATTATAATAATAATGGCTGTGGTGCTGGTAATAGTAACAGCATATTTATACCCACACTGAACATTTATTGAGCATTGCACCAGGTGCTAAGTATTTATATGTATGGATTATCTCACTGATTGCTCAGAAAAGTGTCATAAGGTCATAGTACTATTATCATTACCATGAGATTTTACTTTATGCAAATTTGAAATAGAAAACTATAAAGACTTACTCTATGCATAACATTTGAAATAATGTGAATCCCACTTTACATGCACCCCATGGGAAAATCAGTCCTGAATTATGCAAATGTTGAGTTGTGAGAAATATTCAGGAACTCATCCTTAGCAGAAAATGCTACAGTCTGATATTCTCATATCATAGCTGCGGACACTTAGGTTTAATAAGGTCTAAGACCTGTCACATTCATGAAAGGCTGAACTGAGATTTGAACGCAGCATTTCCAGAGTTGCATTGTTCAGAGTTGATTTGTGTTTGGA
This sequence comes from Lepilemur ruficaudatus, assembly GCA_963574885.1. Taxonomy (NCBI): domain Eukaryota; kingdom Metazoa; phylum Chordata; class Mammalia; order Primates; family Lepilemuridae; genus Lepilemur; species Lepilemur ruficaudatus. The sequence goes on along the minus strand of CAUYRT010054448.1, from coordinate 86,406 downwards.
GAGACCATTGGAAAAATTCTTTTTTATAAACCTGGAGCATCCAACATTCACTACGCAATGAATGATTTTAAAAAAATTAGACAATTAAGCCATTTGCATTGCAACATATATATTACTTTCTTAGAAATGTACATTTCCTGCATGGCTACAAATAGAATCTGTAACAACTACTACAATCTGATAAAAACGTCTGTCCAAAATTGTACCCCCTTGCTTTTGAAAATTGCTTCCAAAGAGCAATTTTTTTTCCACTCACTCAGATGAGATAAGAGAGTTCGAATTGGATTTCAGCACCGCCAACCATCTCTGCCCAACAGCTGATGATGAAAAGGAGTGAGCACACCTTCCCCCTATGGGGCACTGAAAAGAAAGCAAGGCCCTTCCCATTCACTCCAGGAAAGGTGCCTGGTCTCTATATCTGTTGAGGCCTTGGATAAAAGAAAAAAAATTAATCTTACAAGAAGAAAGCCAAAACCAGTGAGTGCTGTTTTAGATTATAAGATGAGACAGTAGAGTAATTCTTTGACCATTCTTGGTTTCTTAGACACATATTTCTGCTTCATTGTTCATCTTAAAGAACCAAAATTATGCCCAAGCCAGAAATCAGTGCCTAAAGCAGCATGGTTTCACACTGCTAATCAAGACTGAAGTATTTATTTAGAGATCCCAACCTTGACTGGAGTATTTATTCTTTTCCATTTTTTTTTTGGCTATTTTTCCAGAAAAATCACCAAAGTCACACAAAGAAAATTCATCCCCTCACTAGCCACCACATTAGCTGAAACATTTCTCTATTCACGCTCACAGAGAGAGCCCAGCAGAAGGGCATATAAAATGCCAGCTAAGTGGGAAGGCCATTACACCGCGGTTCGATGTTGCTTTTTTGTTCTTTTTTCATGCCTGTGTCACCAGCTCAGTCATTTTGACCCAATATGGTTCTGCTAGTAAAACCATGCTTGTGCCAGCAAGTTTGCTGCTATCCAGCAAGAGAACAAATTAAAGGTAATGGGAGAGATGAGAAATAATCGTGCCCTTGACATTCCAGCTTTTGTCTGACTTTTCTTGGTAATTTATTTGACTGAGCGTTTCTTGGCCAGTCAAGAATAAAATTATGTTCCAGCTACTTCTCATCCTTCTTCAGGAACATCTAAACGAAAGCCTTAGTCTTTGCTCTGGTCAAGATGTGATTTTGCCATCCTAATGTTTTGCAGCTTTGCAAGACTTTAGATGAAGTAAGTATCGCTCCAAGTTTGAACAGGAAAGAATAAAATAATTGATTAATGGATCTGGCCAGGAGTGTCCTTACAGCCAAATCAATGTTATGGTCATTTAAAAGCCCCAGGCTTATACTCAGCTTCTCTTTCGTTTTGGGTCCTCACTCAGTAAACTGCTTTAACGAATGACTGATCTTCCCTTTCCAGTTTATTTTATGTCTATGACATATGCTATGTCAAAGAGCTGAATTTTATGGTTCAAGATACAGAAGGGAAATAATCTCACCCTTTAAGACCAATCTTTACCCACAGTCACAGGAGAGCATGTGTACAGCATCGAAAATTTTTTTCTTGCAAATACATGTCGGAGAAAAATGACAAGCTGTATTTTCTGGAAGGTAGGATGGTATAATTCTAAGTCCGTAAGAGTTTTGGCCAGATTGACCTGGGTTCAAATCCCTGTTCTATACTTAATGTTGACATTGAATAAGTTATTTTCACAGCCCTCTGCAAAATGTTTCTCACTATTGTCATTATCTTTGTTATAGCACCTGCACATAATACCTGCTTAATAAATGGTAGTTGTTGTAACTATCATTTTGGTTACAAGATGTGATTGACTGAAGATACAGTGAAAACTTCCCAAGTGGCCTTAGGTTATACTTATTCTTTTAATGAGGAGGGCTTTCTCTGGTTATCTCATAGACCTCCCATGACTGGAATTTTGAATCCCTGGAATTGACTGCTTGTTTTCTAATGCCCCCAAAGAACAGGCATAGAATGGTAATCTGTTCTGCTGGTTTGCCTAGAGCTGTATTTGCTTTCTTGCTCCCTGGAGTTTTTTTAACCTATTAAAGAACTTGCCATCTAATCATGTAGGCACAAGAACCCTGAGTAATCATTAGATTTCTCTGGAATTCCTTGATCCTTAGACTCAACCCTTCTCAGAATTGCAGCATCTTCTTTCCCCATGGTGTCTCCCCTGGGAGAGAATGGTGGTTGCGATGCTGCCATCTGTTGATTTTGTGTACACTTGGAGACAATGAGTTGCCTCCTCAGCCCCACAACGCTCGGGAGTATCCATGTTGCCAAAATCGAATGATGAATAATGGCTAGCACAATAGATCATCTATCATATCACTGTGTCTGGCTGCATTTATGTCATTTGTATGATCTGCCCAACTAAGAAGCAGTTTGGGAATAAAGGGAAGGAGATTCGTGGGCAACGCCATTTTCTGATGGGTCACCTGACCTTGGGTGGACCTTTGCTCTCATGGAGAATCGGTTTTTGTATCTCAAAAGTGGAGATGATGGGCCGGGCGCAGTGGCTTCACGCCTGTAATCCTAGCACTCTGGGAGGCTGAGGTGGGTGGATAGCTCAAGGTCAGGAGTTCGAAACCAGCCTGACCAAGAGCGAGACCCCTTCTCAACTAAAAATAGAAACAAACTAATCGGCCAATTAAAAAAAAATGTATAAAAAAAAAGTGGAGATGATGATGGTAATTTCTGATTCTGTCCTGTCACATGACACTTGAAGCAGTCATAAATGCTTTAATCACCTTGTAAACAGTTGGTGTGATTCTAGCCCTTGGTGTTTTTCTTGGTAGTTTTTCAAATTCCAAATGGACTGGCCATGACATTTTTTGCATGGGTTTCAAATATCTCTATGATTGTCAATAAATGTATGTTGAATTGAGCTGAAATGAAATTACATGACTCATCAGGACTCAGCTTTCTCTAACGCATTGTCTTTGATCTACTTCAATCATGTCTTGAAAGTCATTTTTAACCCATGAGCGTTCCTTTCTCCTTCTGGAATCCTTTTTCCATTAAGTACTGGAAGAGACGCTTTTGTGCCACAATAACAGATTGTGCTCATTGTGGTGGTAATTTATGTTCTTTTATTTAACTTTGCTGATTAATTGTTAGCTCCTAGAGAGTATTTTATAGGTTCCATTAGGTGGTCCTAGCTAGGTTCATAGAAGGCTAAGAACTTTCATGACATAAAAATGTCTTTGGAGGCTCTATTTAATGATGCTTTATTTCTTTTTATTTTTTTCCTCTCTTTTATTTTTCTCTTCTTCAGCCTAAGATAAAATAATGAAAGTTTATATTGTCACGCTATTTATTTTGTGTCTCTTACCTTAAACCAGCTCAAAGACACTCAATGACAATTCTTTTGAAAGCTCACAGTCTTTAGAATCAAGCAGACTTCGTGTGAAATCCTAGCTCTGCCATTTTCTTCCTTTGAAATATTGAGCAAGTGATTCAACCTCTCAGAAACTAATATCTCCTTCATCTAAGAGCTGTTCTCAAAAGTAAATAAGGCACCAGAGTTAAAACATCTTGTAAGTGATGTTAGTTTCTTGAGAAACTTTTCTTGGGAAAAGTTGATGGTATTTGACTAAATTGATACTTGGAGCTTTTGAAGGATTGGTCAGGACATGATGATTAAATGATTACATTTTTTAGAATCAGAATTACTTCACCATCTAATTTTATTTTAGAAAGAATTTGTTTTACTTTTTAAATAATAGCTCTTTAGAAATCTCATGAGTCTTTAGCAACGACTGTGAAACATTTGTATTAAATTTCCCCTAAAATATACATGTGTTTAAAATTTGAAAAGAAGGAGACAGTATTTGGCAATAATGTATTTAGAGATTGGATCAAAACCCCAAATATTTTGAAACCTAAAGCAACACATACCTAGATTTGCTGATTTATTTTTAGCTCTAGAAAGTCCAGTTATTTAATCTCTTAATCAAACTGTTTGAAATTTCCACTTCTAAATAAATGAAATAATAATAAATAATGAGCCAAAAAAATAAAGTGTACCCATTTAAGGGAAAAAATGGAAATTTGATGGAAAACGAGCATGAATTTGAATAAATGAAAATACCATTTGTCGCCTTTGATTTTCAGCTACAAGTAAATGGAACACTGAAATAGGAGCCAGCAAAAGTGCCTTTGGTCAAGGTTTTTGGCTTTAAGTTCTTCATATGTAGGAAGCAGACTCCATCTGTTCAGGCATTAAGAGAGACCTGGGGAATTTCAGGTCTGGTAACCTGACTATGAATGCCTATGCTGGCATAAACTCTCCTCCCAATGACCATCCTATTTTATTTGATGCTGCTATTATTTCCTCCTTTCATGGTCTGAGAATATGTAATTCTGGGTAATGTGTGGAGTAATTGATTGTGGCTGACTGAATTATCTAGCAGGTGACCTTGGGAAAATCCCGCTTGCGTCAGGCCCTGGGCCAGGTCAGGCATGGTCTCCGCCCTGGAGATAATTGCAGTGTTGCAGGGGAAAGAGTAGCATTCTAATAAGGAGTGCACAGCAAATCACAGTTTTTAAATAATGACTGTTACAATATCACAAGGAAGCTCAGTACAGTGGGGAGAGCATAGACTAGTAATCACAAGAATTAGGTTTTCATCTGAGGTCTACCGCTAATTAGCTCCATGGCTTTAGATGATTCATCTTCCCTTTTCCTCTTCAATTACCCATCTTGAAGATGGGTGGCCAGGGGAAAGAAAGACCAGAAAATCTCTAAGATCTTTGTAAATGTTTTCTGTCTATTTCACTATCTATCATCTCTCTATATTTTTTTCTTGATGGAAAGAATTCTGTAGTAGTTTGGGAGAGTCAGTGAAAGTGGGATTAGGGGTCTTCAAAGGAGGGGCTGACAAGAAGGGACAATTGTACAGTTATGTCTTGCTAAGACAGAGACCAAGTCTTCTTGTCAGTTTTGATCCTAGCCATGGCAAACAATCATTGCCCTCAAAGACGTGCTATAATGTTATGAAACTAACAAAGTTATGTTCCACCAAGAGGAATATAGCATACTACATTCCATTTCATTCCAAGTAACTAATGAATTCACTTGCTCGTCTATGTTCTTAACAGGATGCAAGACCCAGATGGAGATGCAATGTTGTCTGAAGTATCTGTCCCCCAAGAGTCTTAATCTTTCTAAGGCACAGGAATTTATTCATAAGGGTCATATATTACTTTTTTAATTCCCTTTTTATTGACGTATACTGAAGTATGGCAAACATTGAAAAGGACACAGTTATAACTATATATACTTTAATGAATTTTCATAAAGTGTGCACACCCATGCAATTAGCACCCAGATTAAAAATAGAACACTCAACAATTCCACCCACTATCTTGACTTTTAACATCAGAGATCAGTTTTGTGTGTTTGGGAAATCTATATAAACAGAATCATATAATATTATGGTATCTGTCATCTGTCTCTTATTACTATGTTTGGAAAATTCCTTCATGTTGTCGCACGTAGCAATAGTTTGCTGTGGATGTGTGTACAAGTTTCTGTTACTTGTGTATTTTGATGTGAAATTGGTGGTCACAGGGTTCAGCTTTGGTAGCTACTGACTGCCAACCAGTTTTTCAAAGACAAGTACTACCATGTATATGGAGCAACTAGAAATTTCATATACTGTTGATGGGAAGTAAACAAGTTGCTTCAAATATGCACCAATGCTTATCTTTTGCATTTTACGCATTTAAGTGGGTGTGTAGTAGTATTGCATTGTGATGTTAATTCCCATTTCTCTGATCATGAAAAAAATTGAGCACTTTTTCATATTTTAACTGGTTTTTTGAAGTCCTCTTTTCTCACTTGTCTATTTGTATCTTTTTCCATTCCCCCCTCCCCATTGGGATAGTTATATTTTATTTATTGATTTGTGGGAATTCTTGATGTACTCTATTATGTTGAAAAAATGCATGGCAAATATCTTACCTAACTCTGTCACTTGCCTTTTTACACTTATAATAGTGTCTTTTAATGAATAGAAGTTATCAAATTTCATGTAATCTAATTAATTTTTTTCTTTATGGTTAGTGCTATATTTATATCCAGTTTAAAAATTCTTTTTTTGCCTAGACCAAGATTATGATGATATTCTTTTATGGTATTTTAAAGCTTTTTTTTTTTAGATTTTTAATCTATCCGGGATTAATTTTTACATATAATGTATGATGAGGGTCAGATTTATTTTCTCCTCATGTAGATCTAATTGACCTATTAGTCGAAAAGGCTATTCATGTGGATAGTAGTGGATACCCACTACACTGAAGTTTCACCTCTGTCACAAATCAAGTTATCGTCTGTGTGTGGGGCTCTTCCTAGATGCTTATTCTGGTCTACTGGTCTATTTGTCTCTCCGTGCCAGCACTACATGGTATTAATTACTGTAGCTTTATAATAAACTTGATTTCTGATAACATAAGTCTTATGACTTTGTTGTTCTTATGATTTTCTTGACCCTTTCATCTCCCCATAAATTCTAGAATCAACTTGTCTATCTCCATTAAAAAACCCCAACAACCTGGTATTTGGTTGGGATTGAATTGAATATATAGATAAGTTTCAGAGAAAACTGATATTTAAATAGTAAATCTTCTAACCCATGAACATCGTTATCTCTCCATATTAGGTCGTCTTTAACTCTCTCGATATTTTTTCAAAAAGGTTTAATCTAGAAACCTTTCACATTTCTCTTCAGTTTATTCCTATTTATTTTGAATATGTTTATATTATAAATAATATCTAATTTTTTTGTTTATTGCTAGTATTTAGAAATTAAAATTATTATTATATCCAGGATCTGGCTACATTTGCTTATTAATTCTAATATTTAATATATATTAAATTGACAGTTAAACAAGGGTAATTCACATTCCTCAGGATTTCAGAAAAGCAGTATAAAGTGGTAATCTTTCAAGAGCGTTTGCTTTAAAGGCAAACAGATCTGAGTTTAAGCTCTAGCTTCTGCCATGTGTGAGCTAGGCAAGTCACTTAATTTTCTCATCCCTAAAGCAGAGGTAACAGTGGTATCTACCTCATAGGTTGCTATTGGGATATAGTAAAATAATGATGTTAAACGTTCATCACAGAACCTGGCAGTTTAGGCTTTTGCTTGGATTAATGGAAGCTATTAAGTATAAGTATGTAAGTATTAATGTCTTTTGACACCTAACAGGTTTAGGCTCCTTTGCCCTGTTGGCCATATTGCTTTTTCTAAAACATTTCTGATGTTATAAGGTCAATCAAGAAGCAAAATGCCCTTAAGCCATGAAAATTTTACATACATCCATTGTGAGACCAGGTCAGTTGTGTATGGGAGAACTAAAGCTACCTACAAAGCACTGTAACCTTACTCTCTGCGTATCTTGCCCTTCAAATCTGTGGAGGAGAAAGCAAGGTGTTTTTAATTTGACTTCTATCTTCTTAGATGTCAGTGAGTACTTGTATCACTTTGGGTCCTATTTCTGTAAGTACAGGACTAATATCTTTTGGCTTTTAATTTCCTCTCTATTTAATGGTATATGTAAGAATTCCCATCCAGAGAGGAGCCTGAAGCTTCCCAAGGGCTCACTTCTCCAGTTACCTAATTATTCTTGGCATCACTTTTTACTCAACTGGACAGTATCAATGCATGAGATTAATAAGTAAAGCAGATCTAGAGTTCAGCACATCAGAGTTAAATTGTTTCTAACTATTACCAATTTCAATTTTATCGTAAGTTCAGACCTAAAATGGGTGCAAGGTGAGAGATGCTGTGTATGTAACATATGTGTGTGTCTGAGAGAGAGAGAGTGTAATCTTACTGGTAGATCATCCTCTACTAACTTGAAAATGAACTGTAATGATGTCTTGTAATCACTCTCTTTGTTCACCTCCATTTGGATGGGGACCAGTTTACTTGTATTTTCTGAGCATTTGTTACAAGTGTAGAAGCATAGCCAAGGACAACTCACAGCCACCCTTACTCTCTGCCAACATTTTTTTAAAGTTTCATAGATTTCTCCCAACCTAGATGCCTATACTCTGTAAGTATATAAAAAGGAATTTTATGGAGTGTGTAAAAAATGCTTGCAGTGAAAAGAAAAGTGATAACCCAAGCTAAATTTTCCTTTAGGAGACCACTTCCTTTGTACATAGCGCAGACAAGCCCTGTTACAATCTTAACTCATGTTTGACTGAGTGGTAAAGGAACCTGACCGACTATCAAGAACTTTGAATACAATATAGAATTAATGCAGAATAACTAAGATTTTGTTCTAGAAACCTAGGTAAGGTAAGGCATTACAGGTTACTCTGCTAATGCCCAGCCTGTGCTGAGGTTGAGAGAATAAGCAGATTTACTCTTTTAAAAGAAATAGACTTCTTGATATATAATTCACATATGATAACAACTCATCCATTTAAAATGTACAAATCAATGTTTTTAGTATATTCATCGATATGTGCAACTATCCCCACAGTCATTAGAACATTCCCATCACCTCCAAAGGAAACCCTGCATACTTTAGCTATCACCTCTCACTGCCCACCCGCTCCCTAGCCCCAAGCAACCACGAATCTTTGTCTCTATAGATTTCTCCATTCTGGAGTTTCATATGAATGGAATCACATAATATGTGGAATTTTGTAACCAATTCATTCACTTAGCGTAATGTATTGAAGGTTCATCCAACTTGTATCAATTCTCCGTTTCTTTTCATTGCCAAATAATGCTTCATTCTATGGATATACCACATTTTGCTTATCCACTTGTCCTTGACAGTCATCCACCTTTGGCTATTATAAATAATGCTTCTCTAAACACCCATGTACAGGTTTTTGCATGGATATGTGTTTTCATTTCTCTTGGGTATGTATGTAGAAGTGGAATTGCTGGGTCGTAGGGTAACCAGGTGTTTAACTATTGGAGGAATTGCCAGCCCATTTTCCAAAGCAGCTGCGCTGTTTTACGTTCCCAGCAGGTTTACTCTTAAGAAGATCTCAGAAAGCTTTTTTTCCCTCCAAAACTTAACAAAACCCCATAACCTATAATGTAGCTGAAATATACTCTGAAACTTAGAATTAGTTGAATACCATCTAAATATTGTGCCTGTAAGGAAAGATAAACCGAGAGCCAAAGAGTTGATGCATGGACTTCAGGGATACAATAGTCTTCAACTGGGGACTCCTGGGTGTGGGAGAGGGTGATACACTTATCCAAAAAGATCATTCGAGGAAAGCACCCATGGCTTAAAATAGAATAGAATGTTCCAGAACTATATATTCATTTCATATGGGCCTTGGGGAGAAAAAGCTAATATCTTTGTCAGAGAAATAAACTTTTAAGATGAACAGGGGAAACCTTGGGCAAAATGTTAGCCCCATGCTAAGATTCCACATGACCTCAACATTTTTGTGAGCTGTGCTTTGGAAACGTTATTTCTTTTGGTGTAAAGGAAGTAATTAAATTTAAAAAGTGTGCAGTGGAGAGAGAGTCTGATACAGAACATTTCCAGCAGGAGGGAACATTACAGCTCAAATTGAGGCTACAACCCTTTCAAGAATCTATGCTTATTATGTTTGACTGGGATGAAGGTAGTGTCTTACTTTTTAAAGAAACAAAAAAGGAAGGTTTTGAGATCAAAGGTGTTTGCATTGTACTTGTTTCTCTTTCTGTACTTTAAAGAAATCACAATGGTTTGTTCTTGGGTGTTTTCATGTCCTACAAGAAGATAAATTAATTATTCCCTCTTCTATAAATCATCATTTCATGTGATAAGAAAATTGGTTTCCCTCCTGTTTTATGTTTGGGTTGGAGATGTAAATGTAGTAAATTATTCTAAATTTTTTTTTCTTTTGTGTGAAGAGTAAATTATGCTCTGGATGAACATCTCTTCACTATTACTTAAGACTGATTAGAAGTGAAATGATGCAGAGGAGAGATTTACTCTCACTGCCATATTAAGTATAATTTCACTGTTCTCTAGAGCAATTTTTTCTGTCATATTTCTTCAAGAAGTTGTTGAAAAATGATGTTATAGAAAAGAAAGGCTTTTCAGATGTTTGATTCTCTTATCTCTGTCTCCTGAAAAAAATACACTTTAAAGGAAATATTTTATGATCATCTAACACCATTAAGTTACCCAATGCAAAAATCTGCATTTTCAGGCAATATTTTGCAAAACTAAACTTTTTTTTTTAACTTAGACATTCAAATCCTGTGAACCAGAGGGTCAGATTCTGGGTGGTGTAGAGGAAACTAAAGCACATTCACAATTTTTCTACTGACACATACCTTGTGGAAAGGGCCTTTCTCAGGAAAAAGCTCTTCTTTTATCCCCATGTGATATTTTGTGTGTGTGTGTGTTTGTGTGTGTGTATTTGCAGTTGACCTTGAATAACGCATGTTGAACTGCAAGGGTTCAGTTGTACACAGATTTTCTTTCATCTCTGACACCGCTGAGATAGCAAAGCCAATACCTCCTCTTCTTCCTCCTCCTCCTCAGCTTACTCAACAGGAAGACAGAGAGGATGAAGACCTTTATGATGATCCACTTCTACTAAATGAATAGTAAATATATTTTCTTTTCCTTATGATCATCTTAATAACATGTTATTTTCTGTAGCTTATTTTATTGTAAGAATACAGTATATAACACATATACAAAATATGTGTCAATTGACTGTTTATGTTATCAGTAAGGCTTCTAGTCAACATTAGGCTATTAGTAGTTAAGTTTTGAGAGAGTCAAAAGTTATACACAGATTTTCAACTGGGCACGGGTCAGCACCCCTAACTCTTGCATTGTTCAGGGGTCAACTATATGTATGTGTATATATCTGTATCTATATAATACATATATGCATATATACAGTATATTTATATGTGTATATATATCTGTATCTATATCCATATTTGTATGTGTTTATATACATATGTAATGTGTGTGTATAGTGTATGTGTGTATGTATCTGTACTAAATCAGTTAACTTGTTTAAGCTGGAAAAAAGAAAAGGACATGAAGATGACCATCCCCTTCCCCGTGTCCTGTGTGCATTCATCTTGAGCTCTATATTTTTAATCAGTTTCTGAAGCATATTAAACAACAGGGCTTCTGGCCTTAAAAGAGTTTCTCTCTCATTACATCTTTGGGGCCTTTCATAATATTACAAGTTGATAATAACTGTTGCTGCAATTTGTTTAACTCACGATGCAAGTTAGACTTTCTGAGTAAAATCTTATTTATTCCTTGAAACACCTCTAAAATATAAATACCTTTATTTACTCCAGTTTCTAGATCTTGAAACAAAACAGATGGTCAGAGAGATCAGGATCCTTGCACCAGGCAAAGCAGCCAGTGAATTGTGGTGTGAGAATCCTGACCCCAAAATGCATTTTCTCAATGATTCTGACATACTGTTATTAGACAAGTAGCCATTAAAGGAACAAGTAATCCAGCCCCTTTATTCTATCAAAAAGAAAACTAGAGTCTAGAGAGGGCAAAGATACACAGCTGGAGAGTGGCAAAATTTGGATCAGAACCAGGTTTTTTGACCCTCGAGACCCATGCCTTTCTAACCCCAAATCACTTCTTTATCTTAACTCTTTACATGGAGATACTTAATGTTGTGTCTCTCACTTTAAGTCTACAATTAGTACAGAGAGAACCATGCCAAAGCTTTGGGGGCTTTTCTTGTTGAACAATCAACTCTTATTTCTAAAAATGCTCTTTGGGTTTAATCAGAGGGAAGATGGAAAATTGATTCTGAGGCCTCCTTGGTCCAGTCTGGGGGAGGTTGAGCCAGCTCATTCCCAGCATGGGTCCCAAGGCTGTGATGATTACTGTCTTCGAGAATCAGAAGGGCAGCAGCCTCTTCTCCCAGATTTTGCAATGAAGCAACAGGAGGCAGGCTGAGTTGTAAGGCTGTTCAAGCCACAGCGTCCTCAGGAAGTAGTGTGAGCATGAGAAACATGTCCTAAAATAAAAGATGGCTTGTGATTCCCCCACAGTCTTCAGAACTCTTACAACCAGTGCGTTTCACCCTCACTAGGGACATCTCACTTTTATAGTTAAGGGACAGTAGAAGAATTAATGATGTACTAATCAGGACCCTTTCAATTGTAAGTGACAGAGAACACAGTCTAAACTGGTTAACACAAAAAGGGAAATTTGAGGGCTCATTTGGGTGACAGCCTTGAGGGCAGGGCTCTTTAAGGCACAGCTTGACAAGCAGCTAATACCATGACACTAAGAACAGATTTCTCTCTGCCTTTTGCTATTGCTTCCTGCTGTGTTAGCGCCATTCTCAGATAGAATCTTCCCTTCTAAGGCTAGGACTGCGGTGGCTGCTCAAGTTCAAATACAAGGGAGGAAGAGTTTGCTTCCCCGATAGCTCAAACAAAATCCTGGAATTGAGTCTCCTTATTCCATGTGACCATAACCTGAACCAATCACTCTGACCAAATTTCACCTTCCAGAAGAACAAAGGTGACACGCAGTGAGGAAATACAGCATTTATCAAAAGGCAATTAGAGCCCTGGACTGGGGTTACATGGTCTAGTTTACCATTATGTGGCCTAAAGCAAGTTAATTTACCTCTCTGGGCCTAAATTTTGCTCTCCATGAAATGGGGGACTAGATTACATGTTCCAGGTCTAATGTGATAGGTTTTGATTTGTGGAATGTATCGTCATTTGAGAGTTGAAGAACTCCAATTGAATCATCCATAAAATAATCTGAGAAGGGTTTAAGGTGGAAGTTGCCTGTTTCACCCATGGAACCATGAAATGTGAAGGAAGAAGAGAGAGGAAGGGGACAAACTGACCCTACCCAAATGGATTTAAAATTAGGGAGCGCTGTCTAGCCAATGAAATTAGAGGCTGCTAAAAGAAATTTGATGAGTGAATGCTGAGCAACTTAAAAGTAAGAAATATTCACTTAAAAAATTCAGAAGCCGGTATGCACTAGTGCCCATGATAGAAACTGGTGGTACATTAAACTGTGTCATTGCCGTAAGAGGGGTTGGGTGTCTGAAACAATGGGGCTTAGTATTCAACATAAAGTTTCCTTCAGTTATCTGGGCATTCATCATTCATCAAAAATTTATTCATACCCTACCTCTTCTGGGAAAAGAAATATTTGTTTGTAACATTTAACTACGTTGCATTTTGCATTTGTCACTATTAGCATTGCCTCTACTATGCCACCAAGTCCCTTCTAACCTGGAGTCTTTCTCTGCTCCTGTGCTTGGGTGTGTTTAGTGTACACGTCAGTATGGCCAGTCTTGACGTGATCTCACAGCATTATCACCACTGTGATAATGATTGTTAAGATTATTCCTTCCTTCTAAAATTATCCTCCTCCTGTGACTGTCTAGTTCTCCTTACTGTCTTTCACCTGTCTGGATTTTTCTCTCAGGCCCTTTTTATACTCCTCTTCATTTGCTTGCCCTTTAAATGTTCTTATTCTTCAGGCTGCTGATCTAGACCCACTTCTCATCCCAATTTTCACACTGTTCCTCCCTATGTAATTATATTCACTCTTATGGTTTTAATTAGCCTTCCTTTTCTGGGGGACTCCTACACCTATGTTGCTTATCCTGGTCAAATCTCTTTCCAGAACTCTAGATATATTTATTTACCGGATTTTTCTGCTTGGGTGTTTTGTTGCCACTTTAAACTCCAAACATCCAAAATTAAATTAATGACTTCTCCCCATCTCTCTTATCCACACCAACTTGGTTATCTTCATCCATGCTTTCTTATCTAAGCAAATGTCCCCACCACCCAATTGCCCAAGTCAAAAACCTGGAAGTCATTGTTATTGCTTCTCCCTCTATTCCACCCCATCAGTAACCAAGTTTTGTGAATTCTACCTCTTATGTCTCTCTTAAGTTGTGCACATCTATCTTCTGACTACCAATACACTAATCTAAGGATGGGAAACATTTTCATGTTGGAAGGCCATATTAATTTAGCTGTAGTCAAATAAGGCTGCATTCAAGAAACTTCAATTAGATACACTTAAAAATGTGCATTATTTTGTAAAAATCTAACTATTAGGTACTTAATAATTTCAAAAAATGAAAACTTTGTTAATTTTAAAGTTAACTAACCTTTTAATGACTTTGTTGTGTCTGCTTTTTTGCTGGAAAGCATTTGAATATTTGGTTGCGGCATGGAGGTCTGCAGTTTCAGTTGATCCTCTAGATGGGTATCGGTCACTTGTGACCTTAAGGGCATCTTGATTTGGGTTAGGTAGGAGAATGCATATTCGCAGCAATAAGCTGTTGAAAAGCAAGAAATCATTTTTTGGGCGTGTTGCCAAAGGTGTGGGTGTTCTACTGCATTGTTCCCTATTTCAATTGGATCTTTCTTAGCGTCAAACAATGGCTTTAAAATGTCATCTACTGAGAGCACAATCAATTCTATCTGTAATTCTTTAGGTGCCTTGGTGATATCAACTAGATGAGGCCAAAATGCTAATTTGAGTGTGATGTCATTCTGAAAGTCAGTGAACCTTTCATTGTATTCTCCAATTAATAGGTCTATAACAGCTGCGTATTCTTGAAATGATTCCCACGTATCATCCTGCTCATCAATGACCTTTGCTAACTGGGGAAAATATTCAACCGAAATTTTCTTTTGGAGAAGGGCTTCAAAAAAAAAAGATAGTTTTTTTCAAAATGCTTTGACTTTTTTGCCACATATCACATATGGACTTAGTTTTACCTTGCAAAGAAATATTCAGGTTATTTTGATTTGACATGGTATCACACAGAAATGCTGCATTCCTATAGAAATCTTCTTTCAATAATTTACATTACTGTAAATTTCAATAATTTACATTACATTCAATAATTTACATTACATTCAATAATTTACATTTTCTGTTTTATGAAGAACAGAAAACAGAATTTTCTGTTCTTCATAAAATTTATCTGTTCTCACAGAGATAAAAGTTTGGCTAACACCTGTCCCTGCAATAGCCAATGCTCTTTAGAATAATATGGCCAACCCACACTGAATACCTTGTGGTTCAACTTTAGCATGTTACAAAACTGACAATGCCATGTTGCATTTGCATAAATATAGTTAATAATCCTTATAACTCATTGCAAAGTGTCACTTAAACTAGCAACTTTAGCACAGAGATTTTGCTCATGCAAGATACAATGAAAAGAAATGAGAGCATCTGGATCTGTTAATACTTTTTTTATCTGTGCAAGAAACCCTTCACATTTTCCTATCGTGAAAGGTGCACCATCTATACATACACTCACTAAATTTACCAAATTCAGTACAACTTCATGACATTTATCTTGAAAATTGTTGAAGATATCTATTCCACATATTCTGTTTTCAAGAATGCCCAAAGCAAGTAACTCTTCATAGCAAAGAAAATCTGTTATAACTCGAATGAAGTACAAAATCTATGCTGAGTCAGTAGTAACTGTTGATTCATTCAAAGTGATTAATAATATTTGTTTTCCTTCTGAAATATTGCGTGAAGTTGTTTTGCTAAGTTGAAGGCTAATTCATGCTGCATATCAGTTATAGGTCTCCTTGAAAGAGGCAGTTGTTTATATTTTGAAATGTTAACGGGGTCTAAGCATCCTACAACTTTGACAATGCATTCTTTCACAATTCCTACATAACTGAATGGCTTCCTTTTTCCCTGAGTATATAAACTACTTTATATGTTGCTTCAGTGGTGTTATTTCTAGGTTTTGTTGTTGCTTTAAAGAATTGTCTTTGCTTTTGCTTTTCATCTTTTAATTTCTGAATACAACCTCTGGCACCTCTCCCTCTAATTTAAAATATTTGTGGTCCTTATGAGTGTTATAATGCTGATAAGCATTGAATTTCTTTAATGTTGATATTACAGTATCACAAAGCAAGCAAATCATCCTGTCTTTAGCAGAAACAAGATAATATTGTAATTACCAATCCTCATTTAAAAAATGTTTTTTTTTCCTTCAGCACTTTCTTGGTCTTCTTTGACATGATGGTCTGTTAAGCAGACAGAATTAAAAAACACTGTCAAGCTGTGCAACTATTCACACATTCCACTTCAATCAGAAACAGTGCACCGTTGTAAATGCTGATAACAGACTGGCGTGCTCAACCCCCATAAACTCTCACCAACCAGCCTCATGCAGTAATGGCACCAGTCGGGCGGGGGAAGTTAGAACTGAATCATGAGCGTAGCAGCAGTTAATTTAGCCCTTATGGCTTACTAATGTTCTAATTGTACTGGTCCATCTGGGAGGATTATTTCATTGAAACATATTTTATTCTTTGGTATTTAAATATATTCACTTTAAAAATAAATTAAAAATATAAAAGATGAACAAAAATGTATTCATAAAAATAAAAGGATTTGTTCTGTAAAGTTTGGACTCAGTCAAAAAGCTGCATTTAAGGACCTAGAAGGCCACATGTGGCCTTAAGGCTGCAGGTTCCCCAGCCCTGCACGAATCCAATGCCACCGTCATCTCTCACCCGTAGCTCTTCCGGAACCCACCAACTGGTCTCCTTGTTACTGTTTGTTCCTCCTCACTACTCCACATTTTCTCAATTATTCTCCACCTTGCTTCCAGAAAGAGCTTTCACAGATGCAGGAAGGAAAGTGAACTCTTTCTTGTCCCTGCTTCAAAATTGTCAATGAGTGTCCATTGTTATTGGTATATAAAAAAAATTCTTAAAATAATCCTGCCTGGTTTATTCCCATCTACCTGTCTTGTATGCCTGCAACATTTCCTTCTTTCACTCCCAGCCTTGTTGATCCTGGAGACGAGACAGGAAACGTTTTATGAAAAATGAAAGTGTCAAAACAAACCGATGCCCAATTTAAACACATGAAAGGGGTGTGTTTCAAAATGTGATCAAAAATGTGAAAGGCAAAATAGTTCACATTTTTTATCAAAGCTAATAGCACATTTTAAAATTACATTTTAATCAAATTCTATTAAAAGGTAGCATTTTATGGACCATTTTCCTCAAGCCATGAGATTATGGCAAGTTATCCTTCTTGAGTTGGCAATGATTCTCAAAATCAGGTGTGAAAGAATCAACCAGGAAGTTCTTAACAAAATAAAACCTTCTAGCATCCAGCCCTAGAGATGTTTATTCAATATGTTTTAGGAGGGACTCAGGATTCTGCATTCTAATAAGCCCCCAAAGTGACTCTGATGCAGGAGGTCCAAAGATCACAGTTTGAGACAAGGTACAGAGGACCAACACTGTCCTGCCCACTCCTGACAGCTCCAGTGGTCACTAAAAAAAAAAAAAAATGCTTTAAGCTTCTTTTTCTCCAACCCTTTCATCTTTCATGAGTGTTTTAACTACTTTTCCTGGATGAGGGCTAAATTCCTTACAAGCCTAGCTCCATTCTTGTCACAGTGTGCTGTTTAGTCAATATTTGTTGCTCCTGTAACTATGGCCTCTTCTCCATGGGCTCATAGTCTTCACTTCCTGTCTTTCCCTAGGATGAAGGTGGTTTTGGGAAATGTATATGATACATAGATAACTAATATATTTAGTTTTTTAATCATATCCATTATCACATCCATATTCAACAGCTTTTGAAGTAGACTTCCCCTCTGATTCTCTATTTCTCCTTCTCAGTCATTCATTTAATAAATATTTAACAAGCACTTTCTAGTCTTTCAGCTCTGTGGTGGGCACAGGTGGATCTAATAATGAATAAGCCAACCTTGGTCCCAGGTCCCACAGAGTTTCCAGTCCCTCCACAGAGGCAATGGGGAAATAAGAGCATGGCACAGCACACTCTTCAATTACAGCTATGGAAGTCCTAAGAAGAAAAAATTGTGGTGTGCAGTGACAGCAAATGCCGTGGGGGCCATGCACACCCAAACACACCCCACACTTAGATTTTTCTTCTTCCTCCACTACTGCAGTCTTGTAGGGAAGAAAAGAATCTCTTTGACCTAGACATCCGTTGATGTTAGGTTTGGCAGTGTCTCAAGAATCTTGTTAGCTGTGTGGAGTTGTCCTGAGCCCCAAAATATCCTTCCATGTTTAGGGAGAAGCTTAAAATGGTAATATTTTTTTCACAGTTGTTTTACAAGAGAAAGCACTCAATGAAACCACGTTCCTGTTATAATAAGATTCTGTAAGACAAAGAAAATCTCTTTGAGGGAAGTTTACACCTATACTAGTAGCATATGTGCCGTGTCCTCGGCTTAGAAAAGAGCATTTGTTATCTGCTGAGGAATCTACCTCTTCACACTGTATAGTCACAATAGTGACTCAAAAAGGCAGATGGAGTGTGTGTGTTACACATTCAGGGGCACTGTGGGTAGGTGTGTTGCTTTTATTTCTTTCGGATGGCACCATTTTCAGGCTTCATGATTCATGACGAGGTCTCCTGGAATTGGCCCCTCTCTGCTGGGGGGAAAAACGATCTATTATTGGGGGGGGATGACTTAGTGATGTTTGAAGCTTTGCAAACATAATAATAATAATAGGAAAAATGTAATCTATCAAGCCTGCGTACTTCCTTTCATGAACATTTTTATTTTGCTGAACATTTTATTTTTATTTTGCTGCATATGAAGGCTTGTGCCTCCCATACAGATGCGGCCCTTGCTGAGCACTGTGGTTCCAGCCAGGGCTGCTGAGAGAGGGCATGCCAGCACCTGTGTTTGCAGTCTTGTCCAGAGCAATGGCTCATTTTTGTCAGCTGGCTGGCTGCCAAGCCCAAAGAGAGGGCATGCTGATTTCCAAATATAATGCTTTGCTGGAGCTGGAATCAAAGGTGTCAACAGTAAAGAGCTCTTTCATCTGTCTTTTCTCTCTTCTTATCCATTCAGTGGGGATTCGGCAGTGAAAACATGACCAGCAAAAGGCAGAGGTTCGGTAACAGTCTTTAAAACTCATATAGATAGTTTTCAGGCCTTAGTTGTCCAAAAAGGAAATGCATTATTGACTGAAATTTTAGCTTTAGGGCTGAAAATTAGTTCTAACTTTCCCACCTATCTGTTGGGCCTATTGTTTCTTTCCTTTACAAGATTACAAAGTTCATATCTGAAAGACTTGCTTTGGGGGATTAGAGAAATCTCTGATTTTTTTGGGAAATATATTAATAATTTCTAATAGTTGTGTGTCAGTTTTAACAGTGAAGTAGCCCCATAAGTTATAAAATGCAAAAACTTTAAAAAGTATTGAGCCAGAAATAGTTTATTCATCAGGAATCTGTTGGTTGGAAGTGATAGCAAGCCAACTAATGTGGTCTAAACCAAGATATACATTTCTTGAAAAGTCCAGGAATTAAAAAGTGCATCAGATATGGCTGTATCAAGGAGTCTAAATTACACAGTCAGGGTTTAGTCTTTTTACTTCCACATCTCCTTTTCTTGGCTCTCTGTTGTCTCATTACTAGACATGTGATGACCCCTGGCGGCCCAGGCTTACACATCCTTATAGCAGTCAAATGCAGCTTTCTGGGTAGCCCTAGGGTTCACTTTGATTGGATTAACTTAGGTACATCACTAATCTTTGGACCAATCACTGTGGTCAAGCAGATGGAATATACTCATTCTCCTGGCCTGGATCACATGACTACCCTTGCAAATGAAACGGGCATGAGGTTAGCTGATCGGCACCACCCAAATCACATAGACAGAAAGTTCAGGATGGATCATCCTCCAAAGGAAAATTAGGCTGTCATCTTCAGAAGATAGAAAAAAGGATGCTGGGTAGACAAAAACAGTCAATGTCTACTACTATATTATAGAACATCCAAGAACCCTTCCTTGAAGAGCATCTGTCCCTACTCTTGCTCTTGCCAACTAGGTTTGACCTACTCTTCCT
This sequence comes from Lepilemur ruficaudatus, assembly GCA_963574885.1. Classification (NCBI taxonomy): domain Eukaryota; kingdom Metazoa; phylum Chordata; class Mammalia; order Primates; family Lepilemuridae; genus Lepilemur; species Lepilemur ruficaudatus. The sequence goes on along the minus strand of CAUYRT010054448.1, from coordinate 66,530 downwards.
TCTTTTAGGGCCTTGAATGCACTGAGCTGCATCCCACCTAAGGTTTTCCTCACTTGTCCTGTATCAGGCAACTCCATATTTCCTGAACACACCCTTCACTTTCATGTTTCCAAGCTCTTACTCCTGCTCTTCCGCTTTCTTGTCCAAATAGATTGTAGGTCTCTTCAACTTTCAAGGTCCAGCCCGATTATCACCTCTCTTCTCCCAACCCAAACAGACTTCATTGCTCTTTCCTCTGTTTTGCCCAGCTCTGTTGGAACAGCTGCTAACCCGTGCTCCAGTTTGGTATTTATACCAAATAAATTTTGGTTTCCTCTAGTTTTCCAGCTACTCTGCAAGCTCTTTGAGAATCTGAGCTGTGTCTTTTGCATCTTTATGTAAATAACTGGCAAAATCATATCAAAATAGCACTTTAAGGAGTTTTCTTATGGAGGTAACTATTTTCAAAATTACTTTAATAAGCCCTCTTGGAGAGGGTAAGTGAGCCAAATACTTTACATACACATTTTCACTTATGCCTCACAAAATCATGAAAGGTAGATAGTACATATTATCCTTCCTCATCTACAAAAAAAAAGGAAACTAAAGCTCAGAGAAGTTATGCAACTTGCACATGCTTACCCAGCTAATAAGTGCCAAAGCTGGGATTTGAATCCCCAAAGTCTGAGGTGTTAACTGATGTGCAAACTATCTCTTAGCTTGAAACTGTTTTCACATGGGGAGTTGTTCAGATACCAGCAAATGCACACACAAAAAATGCCATTTCCTCACGCTGCCCTACCCCATTCTATGCTCACGGGCAATAAATTCTGCTTTCTGAATATGGAAGTTTCCATAGCATTCGATTAAATGCTGATATATCCACTTAGATAGTTTTTTAAGCACCTTTATTACTGACTTTTTAATTGATTGATTTCAAGTCTGCTGATCCACTCATGTGAAGCCTGTCCCGAATGAAATGGAATGGTTCTTTCTATAATAAAAGTTCACACTAAAGTTGACAAGATTATCAAAATGCATGCCCTTCATAGAGATGGTACTTGTTCTTTCTGATGTAAACAAGGCAGTCTGACTTGGATCCAGTAGGTGGCACTAAACTTTCCCCTCCTGACTATGGCTGTAATTGGATATGGAATTATTCTGTTGCTAAGCAGCTGCAGAAAGGACTCATGGAATGTCAATGCATAGCTTCTACCAGCTAAATCATTCTGGATAGAGCAGGGTCTTCCCTCAACTTGCACTCGACTGTCTCCCAGCCCTAGAGTAGGGTCATGCAGATTAAACACTGGTTCTTAGGTGCGCAGAGGAAAGTGCAACCAGCCCCAAGTGTGACAGTCTCCATAGAACACCCTTCCAGCTGCTGGCTCTTTGGCACTATGAGTTTCTGAGAGCTGATGGTGGGGAGGTGAACATACAGGTGCATTACAAGGCATTAGGAGGAAAAGTACCTTGGACTCAGAATCTGCATTGGAAATGTAGGCTGTGTCAGGAAATGCTTTCTCTGCACAATTAGAACAGCTGAATGTCTTGACACAATTAGGGACAATGTCTAGCCACTCAATCAACATTTCCTAAATCTCTTCTAACAATCTAAATCATTCTAGAAGCTAATAAGAATATAGAAGTGAAAATAGCATGCTTTCTGTATACCAGGAGCTTACCATGTACTAATAATGAATCTAGTACTCATTGATTCAGCCCATACTGAATTCAGGACACCTACTGAGAAACTGGGATTACAGTGCTGGACTGCACAGGAATGTTTTCTGCCCTGATGAGCTGACAGCCTAGTAGAGAATACAGACATTACCAAGTAATGACACAGTATTAGTAGAATAAATATCGTGATAGTAAAGTAATAAATACTAAGGAAACATATAGCAAGAAGGTCTGGGGAAGGGTGAGTCATACAAGGTTTTCTAGAATAGATGATTTTAAGGGGAGAGCCAAAGGTGAGTTGGAGTTAAGTGGGCAGAATGGAGAAGGGGAAGGAGAAAAAGGAGAATGAGGATGTGATGGCCTGGAGGCAAGGTTGAATGAGGTACCTTCAAACAACTAAAAGGAAGTCTGTGAATCGGGAGCTGAGTGGGCAAGGAGAAAGTGACAGAAGATGGGGCAAAAATGATTGATGGTCAGGGCCGGAAAATGTAGGCCTTGTACACCACATTAAGGAATTTAAAATGTATTCTGGAGCAATGGGGAGACATTGATGGATTTGGAAAAGATTAGTGTCACAACATCATGTGTTCCTTTCTTTATTTATTCAATAATATTTATTGCATGCCTACTGTGTGCCAGTGTAGCAGGTGCTAGGAATGATAATAGAGATATAAATTACAATTAAACAAATGTAGCAAGTAATTCTGATTCAGGAAGAAGGGAGACAGGAAAGCCATCTTAGAATGAAAATCCACTCATGCAACACCAAGTTGTTGGGTACCCTGGCATGTCTCAGGATCTGTTCTGGACCTAGAGATTCAACGATGAATTAGACCCAGTCCTCATCACAAGGAATATTCACTGTGTGCATTGAAGATCAGGGCAGGGGTATAGCACGTTGGAGATGAGAGAGGAAAAAGCACAGTTGGCTGAAGGGTCTGCTCTGGCAGACACTGAGAGCACGGCACAGCACAAGCAAATAGTAGGAAGGATCCAGGCGCTTGGGTGTTTACACTTTCATGTTTGTGATCCTGGTTTTTGAAAACTGACCGTGCCCCACTAAAAGGAACTAGGACTCCAAGGAGCATTGGCTGACTCCAGATCCGGGGAAACGTACAGTATGAGCCATCTTTTTATTCTGGACAGCAAAGACACCATCAAAGACTAATGGAGTCACATCAAAAGGACATAGGAACCTACTCGAAGGATCTCTCAGTGACCAAAGATGGGCAATTTGAACAACAAAACAAATAAGCTTTAATTGGTAAAAATGTCAGTAAATTTATAGAAAAAAATATCTGTATTTGTAATAATAGTATAAAAGATGATAATCCTTCCCCCACCCCCAAATTCGAAAAGACTCATTGGTCAACATCAGAAGTAACCCCTCACTCTGAAAATTGGCAATTAAAGAGAAATAATTAAACATTTACTTTTTCTTTCTTAAGCAATATTTCAGTGTGACCAAGAAGCCCTAGTTAACATAGAAACGTACTTTATAGAGAAATTTCAGCTAGTAAATGTGAAAAATTAAAGAAATGACAGAATTAGAAGACTGTTATTTTGTAATTCCTAATGAAATCATTAATTTAGGCAAAGATTATCAATGAATAAAAACATTTCAAAATGTATGGGGAATTTTTCAATGGAAGGATCAGGCAGGCTCATCCCATCTGAACCAATCGGTTTAAGCATTATTTCTAGTGGGGAAACCAGAAGTTTTTACCACTTGATGCAAGATAAAAAACATAACACCACCTATGAAGTATTCTTGGTAGGAAAGGTCGAACCTGACTAAAATGGAACCCTTAGACCTAAATTGTTTTTACAAAGAATATGGAATGTAGAGAAATAAGTTAAATGCCACCTTGAAGAAACAAGCAGAAAAATCAAGAATGTAATATTTTCTAAACCATTTTTCCTAGTAAGACAATAGAATGGAAAATTAAATGATAGGGGAGGCTATATTAAAAGATCTATATTAAAAGATCTTAAGGGACATAACCAAATGCAACGTGCAGATCCTTTTTGGACACTGTTTTGAATAAGTCAGTTGTAAAATTATATTTTTGATGTAATCATGAAATGTGAATACAGTAGATAATTAAAGAAATCAAAAAGTTATTGTTAATTTTGCTAGGGTTGATAATGGCATTGTGGGTACATAAGAAAATGTCTATGTTATATAGACATTTATAGAAATGCATATCAAAAGATAGAAGGGTGAAATACCATGTGTTCTGATATTTACTTGAAAACAGTCCAAAAAAGGAAGGTATAGTATGTGAAACTAGTGTGTCTAAACCTAGGAAATTGTTGAATCTTGGTGTAGCATATAGGTGTTTTCTATACTGTTCTGCTATATTGTTCTCTCTTCTTTTGTACATGTTTGAAATTTTTCACGAAAACCCTGACTGTGGCCTTGTGAGGTGGGTAAGACAGAGTATCCTCAATACACTGATGACAGAACTGTTGCATTAGAAGCTCAAGTGTTGGTGTGAGGTCTTGTAGCTACTAAGGAACAGGGCTATGATTAGAACCGTAATTCCAAATCTAGCGCTATTTCTATAATATCTTTCACTGTACTTTACTGGAATGTGTTCAAAGGCCACCCTCTTTGGCTCAGGAGGTGGCTTTAGTGTTGGGAGTAAGCAGCCACTATTTTGCTCCTTAAATCTTACCCATTTTCCTAGAACTGAAAAAGAGGGTTGTGGTTTAATAATTGGCTCCTGGAGGGAGGTGGTTTCCAACTGCTGAGTAGATTAATGATCAGGCCTTGGGAAGGGGTTTGTTAACTGGTTGAAAGTTAGACAAGTCCCTGGCTTCTGGCCTTTCCTAAGCCACAGGCAAATTCCAGGTATGCTGATCATCAACAAGCATGTTTATACCTGCTCTCAGCTCTGCTCTGAGCATCAGGCGACCCTTCCTCAAGTGGGAGAATATGAAATGCTTTAATGAGTGTAAAAGAAATATACTTGGTCACTTACAAGCAAAACTGCATGCAAACGTTCATATTTAGGTGGTGGCTATAATTTTCTTTTTCTGTATAACTGAGAGGTTTTCTCTGGATCAGCACAGAGGTGAAAGTGCTAACACAACTGAAACATAACCAGCTCTACTTTCAGTAAAATGACAGTAACTGGCCTTGTTGCCTACTGCATGGCAGGCACTCTGTTAGTGGCTTTCCAAAAGTTAACTTACTCAACTCAATGTCAATTTTAATTAAAATAAACAAAACAATCCGGAACACTGACTTTAGAAAACTCGAGACCTAAGAAAGGATTGAAAGTCTACCACTTACTTTTTCTTCCCCAGTAACCCAGGGAGAATGGCTGCAAGGACACTGGATACTTGAGATTGTGTAACCACAGATGAAACTACTAGGCTGGTGCTGAAAGAGTTTGCACATTACAGGTTATATAAGGGAGACATAATACATATTTATATAAGGAAGATATAAGGAAGAAATTTCTGTTTTCTTTGGTTTTAAAGGTGTACGTGCCTAGCTTGTGAGGATGTTTGTTAGGCTGCGGCTTTGTAGGCAATGGATGCTACCATGAAGAAAATCACAGGATGAGTTAGTTTAAGAAGTTAAAATGTGATCACTAAAATGTAAGCTTCAGGAGGAGCCATGTCTATCTTGTGTGTCATTGTATCCATAGCATCTCTCCAAGTTCCTGCTCCAGACACTCAACAAGAATTTATTAAATGCATGAATATGAATTTGTTCTCCTTGAAATTTGGCCCAAACATTTGTTTATTCCAATCCAAGTAGACCACAGTCCAGCAAGCAGTAAGATGGATTTATTTTGCTTGCAAATGGTAAATCCCAGAAAGACATACATTCTTCCGTATGTTATAAATTCATTGTCCTTTCTCAAATGTTGGCAAGTGTGGCTAAAAATCTGTGCATTGTCCATCTCATTCACCTTCTGGATTCAACTAGTGCTGCAGGGTCACCCTACTCTCAAAATCATTCCTTTCCTAACCCAGAGGCTCACCTGCTAAGCCTGGGATTTGGAGATTTCCTCTAATTTTGTCTTCTACCTCAGAAGCCTACATTTCCAGTGTCCTACAGACTATTCTGCATATATGTAATCATTTTGTACCCAAGTGCAAATTTCCTTGAACTCTCTATTGTCTAAAGATTACTCAGTATGCCCAGCCTGGCAGGCTCCGTCATTGGAGCCCTCCCTCCCAAACCAATCAGTCTTCCCAGCCTGCCCCTACAGGAGTCTTTTCCAGCCAGACTGGGGCTTGGTCCTTAGCCCCAGTCCTGGCATGCCTTGAGCAGTCAGCAAACCCAAGCAGAAGGAATGAGGCGGCTGCACTCAGTTTTTTCATTTTCCCAAATGCTTAGGAATTCTGTTTAGCCAGAAACTCTACTTGCGATGAATCACAGTTGTACACAAATTATATATACAGTCTTGACAACTCAAGTTCTTCACTGAATAATTCCATGCTAATTTCAACTATATGAAAGTGCATGTGCCACCTCATGTCCCATACTTCCCTCCTGTGTTACTCAGCTCAGGCTGCCATAACAAAACACCATAGACTCGATATCTTAATATTTATTGCTCACAGTTCTGAAAGCAGAAGTCTGAGATCAGAGTGCCAGCATGGTTGGGTTCTGGTGAGGGCTCTTTTTCTGGCTTACAGACAGCTACCTTCTCTCTGTGTCTTCACATGGCAGAGAGAGAGCTCTGGTGTCTCTTCATCTTATCCCAAGGCCACCAGCCCTTTGGATTAGGGCCCTACGTTTGTGATCTCTTTTAACTTTAATTACCTCCTAGAGGCCTTATCTCAAAAATAGCCACATCGGGGCTTAGGGCTTCAGTATATTAATTTGGGGGAACTCAGTTCAATCTGCAGCACCTCCCCATCCACCATCCTAGTTCTTTGTGTCATATTTGAGCCAAAGCTTAAGCTCCCCAAATCCTCGTGCTTTATTACAATTGGCCAGAAAGCAAAAAGCTCAATATTAGAAATTTCTAATGAGTTTAATTTTTCAGCCAATCTTTTATTTGTGCTTTACCAGGGCTCAGTGAGATCTGACACTTTTTGCAATTTATGGAAATGTTGTACCAGAGCAGTGGTTGAGCCCAGCGATCAGGGCACCAGCTGTGGCACCAGACCTGAGCCTATTTTCGATGACAGGCGTTTGTCCTCCCAACACCAGTATACTCTGTCTCCTTATCATGATCTATTTTTTTCCTATTGTGCTTATAGTCTCCTAACATATCACATAATTTATATATTTAATATATTTGATAGCTTTCTTCCTCCCTAGAATGTAACTCAACACAGTGCCAGCATTTTTAACTGTTTTGTTTCACTGACATATCCCCCATGATTAAAACAGTACCTGACACATATGAGGTGCTCACAACATTTTTCTTGAATTAAAACATATTTGAATGAGAGCTCAGTGATGGTTGATTTTATGTGCCAACATGACTGGGTCACAGGGTGCCCAGATATTTGGTCAAACATTATTCTGGGGGTGCTTGTGAGGATGTTTCTGGGTGGGACTAATACTTGAATTGGTGGACTGAGTGAAGAAGATGATCTTCCCTAATGTGGGTGAGCCCCACGCAGTCAGTTGAAAGCCTGAATAGAACAAGCATCAGTCCTTTCTTGCTTTTGGACTCTAACTGAAACATCATCTCTTCTTGGATCTCAAGCCTACCAGCCTTGGAATGGAACTACACCATCAACCATCCTGGTTCTTAGGACCTCTTACTCAGACTGGAGGAACTATACCATTGGCTCTCCTCGGTCGCCAGTGTGATATTTGCCGGCCTTGGGACTTGTCATCCTCTGTAATTACATGAGCCAATTCCTTATAATCAACATATTTCTCTCTTTGTCCCCGCCCCCACACACATCCTATTGTATCTGTTTCTCTGGAGAACCTTTACTAACACAGATTTTGGTACTAAGAGTGGTTTTAGGGGAACAGGATTTTAAGAATGAGTTTTCTGAATTGGTTCCGAAGTTTCTGGGGTTGGCTCTCTAGATTAGATTTAAAGATGCTAATGACTATTTTTAGTAGTAAAGAGAGAACTGACAGTTCATGGTATAATCTGGCAATAGAGATAGACCAAATATCACCACTGCATATGCTTAATCAACCACTTACAAGATGCAAGGAACTGGGTGACACTGAATATAATACTTTTAAACATGTTTCTCAAACTGATGAATATAATGAGGTTGGCTGGCTGCTCCTAATATCGCTGGACAAAGTGGGGAGAGAAAATGATAAGCTCAGGGATTTGAATGCCCAGCTCAAGCACTGCATGAATGACCTGAAAGCTTCTATGAGAAAACTGAAGGAGACTCTTACCTCCTGTATCCACAGGGCTGAAACTTCTGAAATCAAACCCAGAATCTCATCCTACAAATGGCTGAATTATAATGCAAGTTGAATTCCTAGCTTCATTGGTGTCTACTGTTAAAATTACAGCATTAATTGGGAAGAAATGGGATTCTAAAATTGGAATGGGGTGTATAAAAATGCTCTGATAAAGCTGGTGACATTGAACCTCTAAATTCTGATGAATCTTCTTTGCCAGTGGAAGAGGTCTCTCCACTCCCACTGGAAGGAGCCTTCCTACTTATCTCTGACCAGATTGACTCTTCATTGCCTGAAGAAACTGTAACCCCTCCTGGGCAGCTGCCATCCAAGACAATGCTGAATCTGCTCAGAACTCATTCTCACCACTTCTCTTTGCTCGAAACCTATAACTGACTGAAGCCTCAGCAGGCCCCTGAAGGTGATATATAAAGTGTGATTCATGAAGAGGTATTCTACACTCCAAAATAACTGCTTGAGTTTTCCAATTTATACAAACAGAAATCCAGAGAACATGTGTGAGAATGGATATTAAGGGTGTGGGATAATGGTGGAAGAAACATACAGTTGGACCAGGCCAAAGTTATTGCTATAGGCTCACCAAGCAGAGATTCTGCATTTAATGTTGTAACTCAGGTAGTTAGAAAGGGCTCTAACAGTTTGGTTGGTGGGTTGGATGAAATATGGACTAATAGGTGGTCCACAGTTAGTGAATTAAAAATGCTGAACCCACCTTGGTTTAATGTAGAGGAAATAATTCAAAGGCTTAGAGAGATTGGAATGTTAGCATGGGTTTCTCATTTAAGACTTACTCATTCTGGAAGGTCCAGAAGACCTTTCACTAATACTGTGAGAAATATATTTGTGAGAAGAGCCCCAGCATCCTTGAAAGCAGTGATTGCTCTTCTCTGTTGGCCAGACCAACAGAACTGCAGCCACCAAATTGGAAAGCCTAAATGCAATGGGAGTAATTGGATTCTAGAGTGGCAGGGGCCTCGAGGAGGCACTCAACCACCAACAGCAAGGTGGATGGGGTGGATGCAGTTACTGGAACAGACATCAGAGCAGAATAGTTTGATTCACACAGACTTACAGTGTTGGCTACATGGTCCTGGTGTTCCAGAAGGGAAATAGATAGGAAGCCTATTAAATTCTTACTTGATCTGTATAAACAGAAAAGTTATAAATCAAGTGAACAAAAGTCTAACCTGAATCATAAAAACAGAGAATTAGAGCCTCTCAGTGAAGTCTCAGATTCAGACCAGTTTACAAATTCAGAACCCCTTGCAGAAGGACCCCAGTACACAGCTAAAAGTTTATACTATTAACATTTCCCCCAGCCCTCTCCAAAGGGACCTGTGGACTTTTACCAATGTAGCTGTGACTGGGGAAAAAGAAATAATCAGACTTTTCAGAGACTAATGGACACTGGCTTGGAACTCACATTAATTCCAGGCAGCTCGAAATGTCACTATGGTTCTCTAAAGTAGGGGCTTATGGAGATCGGGTGATCAATATAGCTTTAGCTTGGTTTGTCTCATAGTGGGCTCAGTGGGCCCCCAAATACATACTGATTATTTTCCGAGTTCCAGAAGGCATAATTGGAATAGACATACTCAGCAGCTGGCAGAATCCCCATACTGGTTACCTGGCCTGTGAAGTGAAAGCTATTATGGTGAGAAAGGCCAAGTGTAAGCTACTAGAATTACCTCCACGTGGGAAAATAGTAAACCAAAAGCAATGCTACACTCCTGGATGGAATGCAGAGATTAGTGCCACCACCAAGAATTTGAAAGATGCATGGATGTTGATTCCCATCACATCAGCATTCAACTCCTCTATTTGGTCTGTACAGAAGACAGATGGATCTTGGAGAAGGCCAGTGGATTATTGCAAGCTTAATCAGGGCATAACTCCTATTGCAGCTGTTCTACCAGATATCATGTCATTGCTTGAGCAAAGTGACATAGCCTCTGGTACCTGGTATGTAGCTATTAATCTGGAAAATGTTTGTGTCTGTCTGTCTGTCTGTCTGTCTCTCTCTCTCTCTCTCTCTCTCTCTCTCTCTCTCTCTCTCCCTCTCTCCCTCTCTCCCTCTCTCCCTCCCTCCCTCCCCCCCCCCATTAGTAGGGACCACCAGAAGCAATTTCCTCCAACAAGGCCAGAAATACACCTTCACTGCCTACCTCAGGTGTGTATCACATCTCCAGCCTTGTGTCATAATTTAGTTCATGGGAGTTTTGATCACCTCACCCTTACAAGATATCATGCTGGCCCATTACATTGATGACATTATGCTAATTAGTCCTAGTGAGCAAGAAATAGCAACTACTCTAGATTTACTGGCAAGACATTTTTTTAACAGAGGGTAGCAAATAAATCTGACATAAATTCAGGGCTTTGATTAATACCTCAGTGAGATTTCTAGGAATGCCGTGGTATGGGGCATATTGAGATACCTCTTCTAAAGTCAAAGACAAGTTGTTTTATCCAGCCCCTCCCACAACCAAGAAACAAGCACAATGCCTAAAGGGCCTCTTCGATTTTAAGGCAACATGTTTCTTATTTGGGTGCATTACTCTGGAATATTTACAGAATAATTCAAAAAGCTCTTAGTTTTGAGGTAAGGGGGGGAGTTCAAAACAAGAGAAGGTTCTGCAGCAGGTCCAGGCTGGCAATGCAAGCTACATCCCTGAGGACGGTGGTGAAGGGCAATCCTTCCAGCGAGTGCTCCTTCAAGCAGTGCACCTAGTTGTTCACTTTGTCTGGAAGGAGATATAGTCTGACATGCAATTATACATCAACTCATGGGTATGAATTCCACTAGGAGACTCAATAATTCTACTGAATTGGAATTTAAGACTACCACTCAGCCACTTTGGACTCCTCATGCCTTTGAATCAGCAGGCAATTCAGTGGTTTTCCTGGGTGGTCAGGGCCTTGAAAGGACCTTGACAAGAATATTTGGGGAAGAGTAGTGTGGATCGATTTTTCTGAGTAGGAAAATAACTTGAAGAAATTTGTGTCCCATGTGAATGCTAATCAAAGGATAACCTCAGCAGAGGAAGATAGAATGACCCATTCTGTGGATACCAGTCTGCCTCCTTCAGCTACCCCTCTCATCATTCCGTGGGCACATGGACAAAGGGGCCATGGTGGCAGGAATGGAGATTATGCATGGGCTCAGCAACATGGACTTTCACTTGCCAAGGCTGACCTGGCTACAGCCTATGCTCAGTGCCCAGTCTGCCAGCAACAGAGACCAATACTGACTCCCCAACATGGCACCATTCCCTGGGGTGATCAGCCAGCTACCTGGTGGCAGGTTGATTACATTGGACCTCTTCCATCACGGAAGGGCAGTGTTGTGTTCTTACTGGAATAGGCACTGATTCTGGATATGGATTTGCCTTCCCTGCACACAATGTTTCTGCCAAAACTGCCATCTGTGGGCATAGAGAATTCATTATACACCGTTATAGTATTCCACACAGCATTGCTTCTGATCAAAGAACTCACTTTGCATCAAATGAGGTATAGCAATGGATCCATGCTCATAGAATTTATTGGTCTTAACGTGCTCCCTACAATCCTTTAAGCAGCTGGCTTGATAAGAACGGTAGAATGGCTTTTTGAAGACCAATTACAGCACCAGCTAAATGTCAATACCTTGCAGGTTTAGGGCAAGGTTCCCCAGAAGACTGTATATGCTCTGAATCATGGTGCTGTTTTTTCCCGTAGCCAGGTATTGGGGTCCTGGAATCAAGGGACAGAAATGGGAGTGGCCTCACTATTATCCCTAGTAATCCCATAGCAAAACATTTGCTTCGTGTTCCTGCATCCTTGTATTTTCCTGGCAAAGAAATTTCCAAAGGGAGAAATGCTTCCACCAGGAGACACAACAATAATTCTATGGAACTGGAAGTTAAGACTGCCACCTGGCCGTGTGGGCTCTTCATATCTTTGAATCAGCAAAGAAAGGAGTTACTATGTTGGCTGGGTGATTGATCCTGACTACCAAGGGGGAAAAGGATTACCATTCCATAATGGAGGTAAGGAAGAGCATGTCTAGAATACAGGAGATCCCTTTGGGGCATCTCTTTGTATTACCATTACCTTGTGATTAAGGTCAATGGAAAACTGCAACAATCCAATTCTGGCAGGACTAGTAATGGCCCAGACCATTTAGGAATGAAGGTTTGGTCAGCTTACCAAGTAAAGAAAAATGACCAGAGGAGCTGCTTGCTGAAAGCAAAGTGAATACAGAATGGATAGTTAGAAAGGTAGTTATAAATACCAGTGTGACCACACGCCCAGTTATAGAAACAAGGACTGTAATTGTCATAAATATTTCTTTCTTATTTTGTTGTGAATATATATATTCACACATACATATATTTTACAAATATCTTTGTTTTTCCCCTCTCATTCTTTTATCATCTAGCATGACTTTATATTAAGTATTTAAGTATTATTAATTTCCCACTGTAGTATTTAAGTTACAGGTTATAAAGAAGAAAAATAAACATCACTCAAGTCCTTTACCTCCCCTTCTAGGGAAGGGGTCAATGTGTTTTCAGTTGTCAGCAGGATGGTTATGTCATATTAGGCAGGATTATGACCTCGTTATTGTTTATATTTGGAGACTAAGTAAGTCTTGAGGAGAGGCATATGGATGCCAAGCTGATACAGGATGGACTTGTGATATTAATTGTATGTGTCAACTTAACTAGGCCACAAGGTTTCCAGATATTTGATCAAACATTATTGTGGGTGCATCTGTGAGAGTGTTTCTGGGTGGAATTAATATTTGAATCAATAGACTGAGAAAGCAAATTACCCTCCCTAATGTAGGTGGGCGCCATCCAATCAGTTGAAGGTCTAAACACAGTAACACACACACACACACACACACACACACACACACACACACACAAAGGCTGACCCTCCCTGAAATAAGAGGGAATTTCTCCTACCTGGCTGTCTTCAAACAGGGACATTGGTTTTTTTCCTGCTTTTGGACTTGAACTAAACATCAGCTCCTCCTGGGTCTCAAACCTGCCAACCTTGGACTAGAACTGCACCATTAGTTGTCCTGGATCTCTGGATTTCCAACTTTTGGGACTTACCAGACTCCACAGTTACATAAGGCAAAGCCAATTACTTATCTGAGAGAGAGAGACAAAGAGAGAGATCCATCCTCTTGGTTCTGTTTCTCTGGAGAATGTGCTCTAATACAGGCTCTCTTTCTCTTCTCTATAGATTTGACCTCTACATCTTCCCTGCTTTTCTCTTACTCCCCCACACCCTCATGTCAATTTTTGGCACGGGTTAAGTGAAGAACAAAGAGAACCTGACTAACTAGAGCTTGGAGCTGGTCCCTGCCTTGCTTTTTAAACCAGCAGTTCGGCCCCACTCAATGGCCAAAATGTCTAATATGCACTAAAAGCTACCCAGAGGGGTAATTCAGATTTTACGACAGCCCAATAAGGAAGGCATTGTCATCTCTGATGGGCAGATAAAAATACAGATGCTCAGAGGGCTGAGGTCATGATCCCAAGGTCATCAGTGAGGAGCTCTGTCAATTTCTGGGTATAAGACATTATATCAGTTACTTAAATTCCTTTTGTCTCAAATTCCCCATCTGTGAAGTAGGGACAATGAGATTATTGCACCAACTTTTAGGACTGTTGTGAAAATTAAAAGAGTTATTGTATCATTAACTTATATGTCATTGTGTGGAGAGTGGTGAGAATAGTAACTGGAACATAAAAAGCCCATCGTTTTAGCTTTTATCATTTCCATCTCAGAGCCTCCATTCCCTGCACCCCATAAGTAGGATGTTGTAGAAGATGAGCTCTGGGTGCTCCACCCACCTTGAACGCTCCAGGATTCAGACTCCATTTTTCCCTTGACATCTCTTCCCATGGGGGTGGCTGGTGGGCGGAGGGTGGACTTTAGTTGTCATGTGACTCCATCCCTCCAGGAACCTCTGCAATGCCACCAAAGCAACCAGCCTTGCCACGTGCACTGCTCTCTCTCCATTCTCTTTCCCTGGTGCTGAGTCACCGCACTGATTGAACAGACTGCCACAGCCCAGTTCTTCCCTTGGTCTGGGAGTCCTGTTGGAAGACATCCAGGCACCTTTGTTCTCCTGTGCTGCAAGTCCTCCTTTCTCTCTTTTTATCAGCAGAGGTTTTAATATAAAGCGTACCGTGGCCTGTTTATGCTTTCATTAATGCATGCATTTATTCAAAGCTGATGCTCCCTTTGGTTAACTGTCAAATACTGGGATTTTACAGGGAGTTGTTTCTGACTGCACCTACTTAAAGGAACAGAAAAGCAACTTTCTATAATTATCCTCAAATTCAGGAGATAATTTTAACTGCACCCTTATGAGAAGCTGAAAGAAACTGATATGTTTATCTATCTCCCCCTGGCTTTGAATGGGCTCCGAAAAAATTGTATTGGTTCATGCCCAGAAACTAGTAAAGAAACATGAACAAAATGAGAAAAAAATGGTTCTGTGTGGGCTTCCTATTTCTCTCTCATTATTTTTTTTAGAACATGCAATACAGTTTGGCCTCTTGATATACTCCCTTTGTGCAGCATTATTTCCTCTGCCACCTACCTTGAAATGGTTCCTCAAGGGTTTTGATAAATCAGTTGCAAAGGTGTCTAGTTTCATTGTAACATCTGTAAGTGCCTTTTCTGAAAGTTACTTTCTATGCTACCTAAGGAAATTCACCTCAGTGAGTCTTAGGAGAACCCTAAAATCAGCTGAATGTATTAGAAGGGAAGAGGGAATGATTTTGCTCTCCTAACTTTATTTTATTTTGGAAAGTCACAGAGGGTATTTAAGAAGAAGGAAAGCAAATAATGAAAAGAAAATTGTCATTTTGAGAGACTCTTCTGAAACTGCCTTTTTTTTTTCTTCCAATACTGTGATACTAAGAAGTTTAAATGTGGCCTTGGGGACCTAGCTTGGATTCTTTATCAGCCATTCACCCCCTCTAAGTAGTGCCTTTTATCATCTCAGCCAGGTGAGTGAGGAGATGCTGTGGTACCTAGAGACACTGATTACTTCCCCCGCCAGCTGATGTTGGCATTTTCCTTGTGCAAGCTCACCTCTATTGACACAGGACAGAGCTGCAGAATTGATGGCCACTGACAAGGCTGGAAGGAATGAGGGGTGATATCTTATTCTCTGGGGCTCCAGAGCATTGGTATGCAATGGAGATCTGTAGAACTTTAAGCAGGTGACTGGTTTATACCAAATTATCTAGACCTTCAGAACTCAACCAATCCCAGGCTGGTCTGTGATTGTCCAAGTGAAGGGTCCATGGGATAAGACTATCCAAATAGGTGGGGACAGAATTTTTCTCTGAATGAAATAGAGATCAGTGATACGGGGAAGATAAAAAATCAGGGCCATAGAATTAGGCAATCCATGGAGACTGGAAGGAGGGACTTTCTCCTTGATCATACCAGACTAATGAGGTAGGAGAAAGCATGGCCATATAGACACAGGCTGAGAGCCCAAGGCACCACCCAAGCTCCACTCTGAAGGAGTACCAGCAGCAGCAGTAGGATATCTGTTCCCCAGGCTCATCCTTGAATCTAAGCTCCAGCTCCCCAAAACAAGGTCTGAGTCTCTGGATGAAGTAGAGGAGAGTGTCTTTCTGAGAACTACAGACAATAGCTGTTTCTAGACATGGGCAATAGCTGTTCCTAGACACAGCCTATCACTGGTGTTAGAACCTCTCCTAGGTCAGCCACCAAGTTGCACTGGTGAGCTCAGGGAACATGCCTCTATGCTATGGTTGAATTGCAAGAGTTGATTGCTGAGAGCTAACAACTCCAGCAGGTTTGCTGTGTCATGCTCTTAATTTACACACTAGGGGTGTAGTGACTGGCATTTGGGCTATCCAGAGCTCAGCCATTTGGATATTGGCCTTGATGGGGGCAACTGAAGGCCAATTTGCCCAGCAGGAGTCTGCAATATTTTTCTCTTCATGCTCTTCTTCCTTGCTTTCCTTCCCCTCACAATTATTATCAATAATACAAATATTGTTTATTGAGTATAAACTAGTCATTGGCATGCTAAAAAGGCTACAGACTCAGCACATATAACTGAGTCCATGATCTTCCTCCTCTGGCCAACTTCTTGCCTGAATTATTTTCTGCACTGCCGATCTTTCTCCTAGTCACCTCTTTCTGACTTGAAATTTCAGTATCTCTTTTGATTTGTTCCTCAACTTGGTCCCACAGTCCCAAACTTCCTATATCTTCTGCCTTTGCAATATCTCACCTTCATGCCTTCTTTTCTGGTATCACAACCCTTAAGAAAGTTCTTACCTTCCTTGCTGCCAAAAGGCAACTTCCTAGAAACCAGAGGGGGTCCTCCCTGACACAAGTCTCTCTCAGTTTTAATGGATTCTGCACATTTGCCACACAAATCATTCTCCCATTGTGTAGAACACATTAGTTCTGTGTTCAAAACATTCAGTAACTCCCCTTTGCTTGTGAAGTTAAATATAAGTACAGTTGATTCTCATCAGTTGCAGTCGTTATATTCTATAAAGTCACTACAAAGGCTGAATTAGTGAATACTGAACCATTGCTCCTAGGGGAAATACAGAGTTAGGTTCCTGAAAGCCTCTGGTTACAGCATTTTCATTAACCAATCAATACATAACCTTTTTTTATGTGTTTCTGTTTAAGGACATCTTATCAAACATATATTATTGGTTAATTAATATTGAACTCATGGACAGAAACATTATAACTCATGCCTGATGAAGCTTGTCTAACACATTATATTTTCCCTCTGAAGCACATCACAGCCTCTTTGCACTTATGACACTAGACAGCACTTTGGCACTACACTTAGGTGCCATTTCAAACAGTGAAATCATCAACAAACAGCACAAAGGTGCCAACTACATGCACTCAATAGACTGTACAAAGGACACTTGTTTACACAGTGATAGCTAATACAAGATGTACTAATTTGATGTGATAATCATTATATAAATCCTCATGTTGCACCCCTTAAATATATACATTTGTCAGTTAAATATTTTAAAATAAAAAAAATTAAAATTTTTTTAAAAGTGTCAATTTATTTGACCTTTGACCTCAACTAAGAATGTGCACATCAAATGACTCAAATTTTTTGCCATTCTGGGTGTGTCTGTGAATGACCATTAAAGTGACATACTGATTTGGGGGTTAGAAATAAATTTTAGTGAGTAGTTGAATTTGGGACTCTAGTATATGTAAATAATGAGGATCAACTGTACCTCATCCTGGATTCTAAAGCCTCCAACAAGACTGTCACTTCCTCTCTCTACAGTATGATATCCCATTATTTCCCTATACTTTACTCCTGCTGAAATACTCAACCTTTCTGCCTTCATGTCTCTCTCCATTAGTTGTACTCTTAAGAAGTCTTTGATTACAAGCAATGGAAACTGACTTAGACTGACTTAAGAAAAAACAAAGAATTTGGAGGGTACTAACTGGGAGGGTGGCTCACAGACCCAAAGGAAGAACAGAACAATTGAGAGTTGTGAAATCTATGTTCCAAGGCAACTCAGAGATCTAAGCAACAAAAGCCCATGGACCTTCTTCTAAGAGGCCATCTTCAAGATGACTTTACCCCAACTATTAACAACACCCTATTAGTCTATCTTGTGTCATCAGGTTCCAAGTTCTTAGGAGAGATGATGTGATTAGCCTAGCTTGAACCAGGTGTCTCAAAGTGCTCAATCCTAGTGACTGAAGTAAAGTTGATGATGACTGACCTAACTCGGCTCATATGGTTGCCACTTTGGCTGGTGTGGCAGAGTCTGCTATCGATATAAGACTGGGATTGGTGCTGCCCAGATAAGGGCAATGATTGCTGCACTTGTTTTCCTTTCCCATCTTCATAGTCCAGAATTCTTGTTACCCTTCAGTTCTCATCTAAACATGACCCCTCCTATAATGCCTTTGCTGATTCACGTAGAAGGATGTAGTTGTCCTTTTTCCCTTCTTTAAACCTAGTAGCACTTGATATTTATCTTTTGGCTTTCATATTCAGCCCTAGACTGTGGGTATATGTGAACCTTTCTCTTCATTTGCTCACTTATTTATTCAGTAGATGTGCATTAATTACTGTGTACAGGGATTGTGTTAAGCTCCTCCTCTCGGTTCCTAGAAGGCAAGGACTATACCCTGTTCATCTTGAAGAGCATGTAGAAACTAGAGGCTAATAATGGGCCCAGCGGATTCCACATGGAAAACACCCACACCCAAGTAGGTTGAGTTTATCTAGGAACAAGTCCTTTTGTGAGGGCCATGCAACTTGCTATAGTTAACTACCTGGTCAGCATTGTAATATTATTGTATTAATGCATTGTATAAATGCATTGATGTTGTATTTATTTAGCTTAAGAATTACCCAGCTAGAAGGACTAGATGTAATATATCACATAGCTGAAGAAAAATTTATACACACATACACACACATAATCAAGTTATGAACCAAAGAAAAATTTACACACACATAATCAAGTTATAAGCTAAATAAAACTTAATATTTTGTTAATCTTAAATCAATAGTAGATAATTCTAATGAAAAGAAGATATAGATTTAACCCAGCCCTTGAATTTAGTGAATCTACAAAAACAAACAAATGAGAACACAATAGATAAGCAAGTATAGGAATGTGTCAAGTATCATGTAGATTTGACTTAAAGAACTGCAGTAGAAGCTGTAAAATTAGACAAACTGCCCCAGGAAATGATTTTCCCCATTCAGATGCTCCCTCTTACATCTGCCCACAGTCTGCGTTACTTCATGAGCTACAGGATTGGGATCTGGGCTCACAACAAAGGACTTGTGCAAGTTCTCAAGAATATTCAAAGCTCTTTTCCAAGACAAAGCTACATCCTTTCTCCCACAAACCTATGATGAAGTAGGTTGTGCTCTGGACAAGACCAGGTCACATCTTAAGCTCCCAGCCCAGCAGGACAACTCAGCCTCTCTCATCACTGGCCATTTAGAACAGACCTTGAGTGATTGTACTAACTGTCTGCACTCCCTGAAATTTGTACTTTCCCAAATTGACTGAAACTCAATACCAACCAACGACTGCTTGAAACAGCTGTAATTTGTGAGAAAGGGCCTAATGGACATGTTAAGAAACGTCTTCTTTCTTCTAGGTTCTCTAAGTACAGTCCCTATTGTAAAGCAAAGCATCAGATCACAATACCTTATCTCCCTACAAAAATGCCTTGGCGGATTTATACCCCTCTTAACTTTTACAGACACTGGCCAAAGAAATATTTATTTTTAACTGCATTTCTGTCTTCTGTCCTTCAAAATTTTCCTTGAATGTATTGTCCACTAGATACCCAATGTCCTTTATATAAACATCGATAAGACAAATTCCTCTTTCCATGGAGTTCAAAGAAAAAGTTTGTCACTGCAGAGTGATTTTGATGTTTTGTTTTGCTTTTTTATCAGATAATAAACCTCATGCAAACCAACATTTCCCTTCTTGTCTTGGTTTCCAGAAAATTCACGGCAGAATTCAGTTATTAAGCTCATCTATTGCAAAGTTATTCCCTTCTGAGAGATGAAGAGATTTGTACCCTCTTTTTTCCTCCCTTTGTTGCTCTATATTTTGCAGTGTTTAATTTTTGAAGCTGCCTCAAATGCTTCTGTAATTGATGGGGGATAAACATTAAACACACACGGATTGGAATTTGTGATCCTTCCTGCTTTAATTCAGACTCCCATCAATATCCAAAATTAAGGATAATATCTCCTTGAGTACTTATCCAAGCGTTGTTTGGCAATAGGAAAAGGGGCAGTGTGTGTGTAGCGGGGGGTCTCTGCCTTACTTTCTTGGAGATGAAGCCAGCAAGAACATTTGTCTGAGCATCAATAACAATTAGATCTTAATTATAAGGATAGGTTCCAAGTAACATTCTGCTCCCAAAGGGGTAGGTTGGGGTAATTTGAGCCACAGATTTATTTTGCCGTTTACCATGAAAGTCATGCTGAGGTGGATACTAAACTTCAGAGTGATGAGGTGGCGTTATTGATGTAAATTATCCTGAACTTGCATCAAACTTTTGAAGGTTAATTAAAGCCAAACTTATGGAACAGGACCATTATATACTTATTGTTACATTACATTATTATTGTAGGTAATTATTTGTGTAATCCATAACTATACAATAATAATTTATTGGATAAGGTTAATTACTTCTTGTAGCTCTGATATGATTTCAAACGCTTTGCTCGCCTTTCTTGGCACTTAGGGTAAAGCGTGAGTTCCCCACCACAGCCTATAAGCCCGACACGATCTAGACCCTGCCTGGTCCTACAGCTTCATCTCTGGCCACTACCTTCTGCCTCACTGTGCTCTGTTCATACTGTGGGTTTTTTTACCTGTTCCTTCAGCTCTATAATGCCTTTCTCATTGCAAATATGCTTGCTGTTCCCTGTACCTTCCAGTTTTCTCATGTTTGGCTCTTCCAATGTCAGCTAAAACAACATTCCTGCTTCTGAGGTGTCCGATCACCGTCTATCACAACACCTTCTTATTTCCTTCTCAGCATGTGGCACATCCATTCTTGTTTATCATGTGTTGCCCCCAGTAGACAGCAAGATCCTTGGAGGCAGGAATGAAGGCACAGTTACATCCTTGCTCCTAGCTCGGGTGCTCAGAACCCTGCTCCTCTTCTTACATTATTCTGTGGATTGATATAATTGGATCTCCCCGACTCTAAAATGATAGATTCATCCATAAATCAAACACTATAGCATTTTACAACTGGAATACCCCTTAGAGGTACTCTAGTCCCTTGTTTCCCAGGGAGAAGAATTTAGGCCTAGAGAGGTGAAGTAACTTACATAAGCCTACACAACAGTAAAACTAGACCAGGGCTCTAGTCTAGGGTTCTAATTACATTCCAATAACTGCTTCATTTTCTCACTAAATGTCACCATTGGTCTTCCAGCAGGTGAAACTTAGCCCATTTCTGGTGATCAAACTGTTCTGGGTTGCCCAGGACTTTTGTGGTTTTAGCACTGAAAGTCCTGTGTCCCAGGGAGCCCCTCACTCCTGGAAAAATCAGATTTTAGACCCTAAAAGGGCCAGTGTGTGTGTTGTTACTTAGTCTTCTGTGTGAATATTGGTATATCCTCCCTCCCTCTAGCGTATGTGTTTCTACCAAGAATAAAGAACATGAGTGATACATATGCCTATTGACAGCCACGGGCATTTCCTCAGAAGCTATAACTAGCTACGGGTCGTCAGCAGAAAATCAATACTTCCAATATCAGCAGACAAGCTTTGAATTCAGAAACATTTTATTTCTTATCAGGAATCTCGATTCCAACAATCCATTTTCTTGGAGCAAGTATGTTTTAGTCTGCTCAGACTGCTTGAACAACAGCAATTTACTTTCTCACAGTCCTGGAGGCTGAAGTCTGAGATTAGGGTGCCAGCATGGTCAGTTTCTATTGAGGACTCTCTTCCTGGCTTACAGATGGCCACCTTCTTGCTGTGTGCTCATACAGTATTTCCTCAGTGTAGGCATGCGGAGATAGCGATCTTTCTCTATGATTCTTCTTATAAGGTCTCCAGTCCTATCAGCCTAGGACTCCACACTTATGACCTCATTTAACTTTAATCACCTCCTAAAAGCCTTGTCTCTAAACATTGGTGCTTCAACATACCTCTTGCAGTCACAGGAGAGACCAAGAAAACAGGGTTGGAAAGGGAAAAGTGAGAGCTCTGTGAACCCTGCACCAGCTGCCCAGAGTGGTGTGTTTTCTGCCAGCAGCTGCAGGGACAGCCCAGGGCACCCTTGGCCCAGGGGCTAGGCATGCCATTTGCACCTGCAGTGGGTGCTGTCTGCTGCTGGTGAACACTGGCCTGGCACAGGTGTAAGAGTTGGGTCTGAGACAACACCAATCCCTTTTCTGTTCTCTAAGTCCTTTTCCTTCGTCTTCATTCTCCATGATGGGAATGAAAGCCTTGAGTGTACAATCAAGCCCGGGCAGAATTATTTCAATGCCCCTTCACATCCATCTGGCTAAACGTGCTTTAGGGAAGTGCATCTCAAAATTTTATGGGCATAGAAATCATCTGAGAATCTGATTAAAACATAGATTTGATGGGCCTGGGGGTTTTTATGTCTAATGAGCTCACAGGTTTGCTGATGCTGCTGGTCTGAGACCACACTCAAGTAGCAAGTCTTCAAAAAATACTAACGAATGGCCTCAGAAACCCTCCCCAGTCTGGTTTCTGGAGGTAGAAGTAATCTAGTACTTTTGCACACAGATTTCTCTTTAATCAAGCTGCAAGTCTTGCTGCAGTTTTCTCCTTTCCCTCCTCCCAAGACAGCCTTTACCAGCAAACCCTGCTCCTCTCCCCAGATAACCCCTCCCCTCTGTCCTTCCCCACACCCTCCCTCCCAACCCTTCAGGGAAATGTGCGTTTGTGGAGTTCACTGGTGCCTTGCGGGGCTTGGGTAGGTCTCCAGGGGCAAATGGGAAACGGTTAATCTCAAGCAGATCCCAAATTGTAGCTCTGACCCTGGGAGGACCTGCAGGCAATGCCAACTGCAGAATATCAATTTACTTCTTAAAATGGTTTTGCCCAAAAACAATTACACAGCAGCTCTCAGGATCCCAAACTGTCACGGCCTATCTGAGCGCTGTCAGTCTATTTGGACTTTATTTTTAGCTTCTTCATTAAAATAATATACTCATAATTATACTGACACAGAACTCTTGTGAACCAATCGATCGAGGATTGTAAGATTAAGGAAAAGCATCCAAATTAGATTGTTTTAATAATTTTCTATGCAAAATGGTCTGGAGAAAGAAACGTGAAAAAAAAAAAACAGCCTGCTGACCTGCTTCCATATATGGCACTTAATCTTTTCTGAAAATCACAGCTATGAAGAGAAAAAAAAAAATCCTTAACCATGACTTCAGCCAGGCCAACATGACAAACTTGAAAACTTGAAAAATTTCATCTTCACTGCCCTTAGTTTTCTCCCCCAACCACACAAGTCTGCGGATCCCTTTCTTTTTTGGATACCCAGTTGCCTACCTCATTCTGCCTTTCTCCCCACTACTAACAACTCGCTCTCAAGATCATTTATATGTGTGTATGAATTGAGTCATTGGGATTTTTCTCCCCCAAGGGTGTAGGTTTAAATCTCATCTCTGACTGCAGAAAGAACCTGGTTGCCTGGCAAATAATTTCAGAGAACAGGTAGTTCCCAGCAGGTGACCTCCTGGAACTGTCTGTGAAAACAATGATGAACATTGACTCCTGTTGGACGCATTGTGCTTGGCAGTTTGTATCAATCTGCTCGGGATGCCGTAACAAAATACTGCACACCAGGTGGCTTAAACAACAGAAATTTATTTTCTCACAGTTCTGGAGACTGTTAAGTTCAAGCCCAAGGTGTTGGCAGGTTTGGTTACTCCTGAGGCTTTTCTCCTTGGCTTGAAGATGGCCTCTTTCTTGCTGTGGCCTATGGCCTTTCTTCTTTGTGCATACACCCCTGTGTCTCTCCCTCCGTGACACCTCCCCTGTGGGATTAGGGCCCCACCCTCATGACCTCCTTTAACCTCAATTACTTCTTTAAAGGCCTTATCTCAAATAGGACTTGAACATTTGAATGGAGGGGGTGGGCACAAAATTCAGTTCATAGTGTGCCTCTACTTAGCCCTCATCACTCACATAACTTGTCAGTGTTTCTTTTGGAAAATACCTAAGTCTAATACCTAATGTATCTTATATTTCTGAAGGTGCCAGCCAGTGGATTCCTGGGTGGATTGGCTGGTAGATTCCACCCCAGTGAAGTCATCAAGACATTAAGTGCCAGACTGTTTCTATTGCCTTGGCTCTACTCTCTTCTTCTATTTGGGATACAGGGATGGGAACCTAAAAACAGCAGCCTGGGCTATCGCTCCTCTCACAGGGTCTGCCTGCCAGTTGTCTCTATTCAGGAGGGAACTGCAGAGGTGGCCGTCACAGAGAAAGTCAAAGACGTTGATGAAACAGAGATCATTGTGTAGGTCAGTGCTTGTTTGTCCTCAAATCCATCCTGCGTCCTTCTCTGCTCTGCAGCACAGAGCAAGACAGTTTCCAAGCTCCCTTGCTCTCTGGCTTCTGGGTGGGTCCAGCCAATGGGACACCCTGATGGAAGGCTGGAGGGTGGGAGTCTGAGAGATGTCAAAGTATCTCTCCCACTCTCTCCACTCCCTGCAGGGTCTGGTGATAGCAGTATCTCTTGCAAAGCTCCAGCCTGTACAGGGCAGCCTCTCTCTCAAAGATCCACACTTTGGAACTGTGACTCCACCACCTCCCCACATTGTCCCTCCAGCCCCAGAGGTGGCAGCAGCTTTCTGCTGTTGCTAATCTCTGGGTTGTATCACTGTCCCCTTTTCATCTTCTCAGCCCTCCCACTCCACTATCACCAATTTCCCAAATCAGATCCGTTATGTTCCAAAATCCCAAAGTGGTTCCCGTTTCTTAGCTGATGTAATAATATTTGTACCTACTTCACACCATAAGAACTCAAGGAGAGACAGAGCTCAGCATATAATAATGACTCAAAACATAGAAAATGTTAATATGAAAGCAATGACAGAAATAATTAATTTTATCTATACTATATTATTCAGAAATAAAATTGTTAAATATACGTCAATGCAAAATTCAACAATAATTTAAACCACCTCCGAAACCCAGTTCCACAGTTCTGGCTTTGGTGATCTTTTCTGTTAATAGAAAGAGAGGATGTGATGGAAAGTGCACTAGATTGGAAGTCCAAAGGCGTGGATCCCCACTGGCTGGCTGTTGATCTTGAATTTCCCACTGTCCTCCCCAGGCCTCAGCTTCCACATCTATAAACTTGGGTGGTTTAGTATCAGTAAACTTCTGATACTTTCTAAGCCCCCTTGTAACTCTAACTTATTATGGCTCTGTAACCGGCTTACCTTATTTTTCATCTTTGGGGGAGTGTGGGGAGTAGAATATCTTTTTTCCTTTAAAAATAAAATTGCAATGACTCTGAGGTCTCACATGTCCAGCCTGATAAGAAATTCAGGTGTTTCCCCCCCACCTACCTCCAGTGTTTTCACTACTCAAATATTTGTAAAGATGACCCCTCCTCCTGCAGCGTTGGCTAAACTGGTCCATGAGTTAATCCAAAACAGTCCAATATGTGAATTGTCAGAGTGGTAAATAGTGGGGAGTGGGAAGACATTCCAGGCAAGGAATGGGCGGAGAGGTGGCTAGGAGATCTGTATACGCCGTTCAGATGGCAGGAGCTCAGCCTGCACACCAAAAGCTGTTTGTAGGGAAGGATAGGGCTTATGTTCAAATAGGAACTAGTGCATATTGGTTCAGAGTTTTTTGGTTTCAAAAATATTGTTATTTTTTAAATAAATTTTATTGTGAGTATTAAAGATATATAACATGAGGTTATGGGATATAAATATAGATAGGAAAAAGATTACTATAGTGAAGTAGATTAACATATTCATCATCTCACCTAATTATCCATTTTTTAGAAATTTTTGTGGCAAGAACAGCTAACACCTATTCACTTAGCATAAATCCCATAAACAGTATAATTTTATTACCTATATTCCTGATACTATGCATATAACTTGTTCATCCTGCATAACTAATACTTTGTATTTAAGAGTTTTGAAGACACCTAGTTTGCAATCTTCATTATGACCCTTATCAGTAAAGTACCTTTGGGCTATTAATTGACTTTTTCAATTCCAACTTTTCCAAAACCATAGTTCCCTTATCTATAAAATCACATCATGCAATGGTGCTCCACTGAGTGTGATAGTGAACCTTCTCTTCTCCAGACATTTGGCAATGTCTGAAGGCATTTTCGATTGCAGCACCGAGGGAGAGGAAGGCTACTGGCATCTGTGAGTAGAGGCCAGGGATGCTACTAAACATCCCTTGATGCACAAGGCAGCCCCTACAATGAAAAATTACCTGTCTCCAAAATGTTAGTAGGTGAGGATGAGACGTCCTGGTCTAACGATAGTACCTATTATAATTTTCATGTAATATGAGATCAAAGAAGATTATGGCTATGACTCCAGTGCACCCTATGGTGCATGGTAGTCCGTCTTGGTAATATTTGTCTAGATGATGATGAACTGTGAAATCTTGGCAAATATTAGATCTTATACAAAAAGAAATAATCAAGAGTTCAGGTCACATGGCCAAAATGATGATTTGGGATAATAACCAGAGAGGAATGGAATGGAAGTGCAGAGATGGGAGACAGATCAGCGTGGCTGCTCTCGATATTTCTGCATTTGAGTTTTAGGCATCGTGTATAGAAGAATTGAAATACTGAAATATTTATTAAAACTAGAACACTGAGATTTTTAGCATAATTACAAAGCCTCACAATGTCTCTAAAATCTCACAATTCCCCCTCAGAGCTGGGTTAGACTGGACTATGTACCTCTCTGACCAGTATTACTTAGATATGCATGAAGTAGCATTCTCACATGTCCCATTAACTGCATGATCCTTGATGCTAGCTTACCGTATGTTCCTCTGACTCAGAGGCAGGTGTACAACGTTCTACTTCATTCCCAGGACTTAAGTTCAACCTTCTGTCTTATATTGCTGTAATATGTACATTGAAACAAAAAAATTAATTTTATGTACTGATCAAAATATAAGAATGCTTTGGGCTGCATGAATAGAATAGCAGAGGGGTTGGCAAACTTTTTCAGGTAGCAAATATCAGAACTTTACAGGTCAGTCTCTATTGTTTCTTCTTCCTCCTCCTCTTCCTCTTCTTATTCTTCAACAATCCTTTACAAACATAAAAATCATTCTTAGCTCGTGGGCCATACAAAAGAAGATCACAAGCCAGAATGGGCCTATAGGCTATAGTTTGATGATCCCCCAGAAGAGCAAATTAAAAATGACGTCTAAAACAAAACATTTCATGTTTATATAACAAGAAAGCTAGAAACAGGCCCTCGGTGGCGCATGCCTGTAATCCTAGCACTCTGAGAGGCCGAGGCCGAGGCAGAGGGATTGCTTGAGCTCAGGAATTCGAGACCAGCCTGAGAAAGAGCTGAGACCCCTTCTTTACTAAAAAAAATAGAAAGATTAGCCAGGTATCATGGTGTGCGCCTGTAGTCCCAGCTACTTGGGAGGCTGAGGCAAGAGGATTGCTTGAGCACAGGAGTCTGAGGTTGCAGTGAGCTAGACCGATTCCACTGCACCCTACCCTAGGGCAACACAGTGACCGACTCTGTCTCAAAAAAAAAAGAAAGAAAGAAAAGAAAAGAAAGAAAGAAAGCTAGGAACAGAGTGGATCTTGGTTGCATCTGCAGCTGCACAATAATAGCAAAAATAATGATAACCACAATTGAAAACACATATAGCACTCACTTTGTCAAATGTGAGACACTCTCCTAACATATTTTACTTGTATTCTTTCATTTGTTTGACAAACATTTATTAAGGTCTTATTGGTGCCAGGTATTATTCCTGGTGCTTGAATTGTATCAGTGAATAAAAGTAAAAAATGATGAAAGAAAAGAAATATTTCTGCCATTATAGAATTTACAATTTAATTTATTTATTCCTTCCAAAAAGCCTTATGAGGGTAGATGGTATTCTTATCATACTCACTTTACAGATGAGAAAACTGAGGCACAAAAAGGTGAATGGACTTCTCCAAGTCATGCAGATAGTAAGTGGTAAGAGGGCTTTGAACTTGGCAATCTGCCTACAAAACCCAGGCTCTCAGCCCCCATACTGGCCTGCCTCCCTCTCATCAAGAACCGAGCACGTGCCATTTTTCTACTTCATCTACACTGGCTCTGTCATAGGATGGTCTCCTGTGATCCCAAGATGGTCACCCAAGTTTCAAGCATTCTAGGTAGACAATAGCATCTAGCTTAAGAGGGGTCATTCTTCTTTTATATCTCTCTTTTAAAAATCAACTGTATTGAGTAAAATTTGGAGACAATAAATATACCCATTTCAAGTGTACAGTCTAATAATATTTATATGCACCCATATAAATGCCACTACAATCAAAAAATAAGACGTTTCCCTCATCCCAAAAAGTTCATCTGTGCCCACTTAATAGTCTATGCTTTCTCCTACTCCCAGGTATAGGCAATCACTTTTGTATCTGTCTTCTTTCACTCAGCATGTTTATGAGATTCATTCATGATATTAAATATATCAGTGTTTCATTTCACTTTATTAATGCCTAGTATTCTATTTTATGGAAAAAATACAATTTGTTCATTCACTTTTGGTGGACATTTGGGTTTCCAGTTTTGGGCTGTCATGAATATGCTATGCTTTGAGTACATGTGTGCAATATTTATATAGACATATGTTTTAATTTATATACCTAGGAGTGAAGTTGTTGGGTCAGGTGGTTGGTTTGTATTTAACTTTATATAAAACTGTCAAACTGTTTCCAACGTGGTTGGATCTTTTTACACTCTGGTCAGCAATGAGGAAGAGGTCTAGTTTCTCCCAGTCTTCTCCAATGCTTGGTATTGTCAGTCCTCTTAATTTTAACCACCCTTAAATGTGTGTGTGATGTGTCTCTTTGTGCTGGGAGAATAAAAAGGAGCCTACGAACAGACTTGCTCTATTGGCCAGGGCAGAGTCTCATGCCCATGCCCATGCCTTAGCTGCAAGGGAAGCTGAGAAAGCTGAGCGTGGCACTTTCAGCCTCTGGGCTGGGAGATGGCTTCTGCTGGCAGAAGGAAGATGGAAAATGAGTGTTAGCTGGACAACCAACGGTGCTTCACTGGCAGCCATGGCTTACCAGTTGAGATCTACTGTAAGCCTTTGAATGCAGCAATAAGGACAGGAGAAATAAGTTCCTTCGAAAGAGGATGAGGAGAAGTCAAAGCAGTCACAAGTTTTGAGCTAGGGTTACAAGAGACAGGTGGCCTTAATGGAATAGGTATGGAGCCAGGTTTGGTTCACACAGTGTTTGCAGACCCTGATTCCTTTGACCCACTGCCCTTCCATTGGTTCCTGAGATTTCGAACTCCAGTTCACTCTTCCTGAGTCTTTTAAGAACTCTGCAAGTTGTCTGGAGGGGACAAAATTACTCTACCCTGGAGAAATTGCGGAGTGTGTGGACCAAAATTGGCTGGGTTCACAATGTAAATTTAGGTAAGAGATATAGCAAGAATTTGTGTTTGTTTGTTTTCTCTTGAAGTTCGGATGAATTTTCTAGGCCTCTTTCCTATGGAGACAGCCTCTTGGAAACACTCACATTTGAAAGAAAACCCCAGGAAGAGCCAAGGAGAGACTTTTCAACAGTGTCCTATGTCAAGTTTTGGGCCTAGGATTCAGATGCAGAGAAAGACTGCATCTGTCTTGCTGGTACAGTTCAAGTCAATCATCCGCTTTCCTCTCCAGGGTATTTCAAGTGACAGTGACAATGTAATGGTATAAAGCAACTGTTACAGTCCATGTCACAACACTAAAAATATGAGTGTAATAGGAAATGATCCCTATTAACCAGATATTGATCTTCATCTTTATTTATATAGATAAAAAGGGCTATTTGGACTAGTAATTATGTTTTTGGCATTTCTCAGAGTTTCAAATTACTTACTGGAAACAGCTTGATGAATTCAAATACTGGATTCTAAATTCCTTATTCATCTATAAGCCATTGCTCAACTTGGAAAATGGAAATGCTGTACCAGTAAGTCACAACTTGGAATGGAAGGTTGACCATTGGAATTCAGAGTGGATATTTAGGATTTTGGTACCAGCATTTTAAGAAAACTTCAGTGACTTTCCATGTAACTAAGGTAGACTTGGAAATTTTAGTTTAATTTTTTTTTCATTTCAGTTATTATGGGACTGTTTATTTCTAGGAAAAATCTGGCATTTTTTTTTTAAGTCTTGCCAGAGATATGTTTGCATTATTTAATTTACTGCAGTGTGTTGTAGATACGTCTTCAAGTTTCATTATGTATACAACCATGCATATGGCTCTGTGTGTGTGTGTGCAGAGAAACAGAGAGAGTGTTTCAAAATTGCCACACGAAGATGCTTAATTTCCAGCCAATAATTATGTATGAGAGCCCATTTCTTAATAGGGAAATAGACAATTATGAGCATAAAAACAGTACTTTTGGGCTTCCTTTTCTAAAATTCCCTGAGGAACATATGTTCTCAGAGCCAAAAGGGAGATTTTTATACACACACACACACACACACTCTTGCATGCTCTTCACATAACAAGCTGACTCTGAGATAAAGGAGAAAATCATTTGCCTAACAAACTCTCTCTCTACCTTCCACTTATGATAACAGCAGCTTGGATTCATTACTGTCCTAATTTTAAAATCTACTCTGAAAGGGGTTGTGTGTGTGTGTGTGTGTGTGTGTGTGTGTGTGTGTGTGTGTGAGAGAGAGAGAGACAGAGAGACAGAGAGACAGAGAGAGAGAGAGAGAGAGATCACCTCGTGCCCCCGAATCAGAGAAGGCGTGATGCTAGATGCTCCCCTTTTCCTCCGATTACAACCGGCTTCATGTGCCTGGGTAGGGGAGGGAAGAGGCTTCTAAGCATAACAGGGCCAGCTGTAGGCAAAATCTTAACTCTGCTGTATTTTTTATTTTGTCCCTTCCTTCTGCCCCATTTCCTTTCCCATTGTTCTGATCACACACACACCTCTTCCTGCTTCAACACTATCCCTCCTGCTCCATTACCAATGGCTCAGTCACACAGCCGGGAAGGGGTCCAACCAACTACCAGTTGCCACCATGAGCTGGCTGCTTGACTCAAAGCAAGGGGACTGCACCTTTGTCCACACAGTACATGTGACAGATGCCACTCACGCAGCAGACACACGCTGCTAAGCAGGCCAAGGGGCGTGGGTAATCCCAAGCCCAGAGCTGCAACACCACCCTTTTCTCTCACAAACCTAAAAGAAAATCTAAATGTAGGTAAGAGGAAGCTATTGCATGGATAATGTTGAATCTGCTTTAGTTTACAAAAATAAAATAATTTGCAAGGTTATTATAATACTTTAAATGTAATTAGTGACAATGACCTCTGTCCTGCCTTGCCACTGTAAGTCCTGGCACTGGCCGTTCTCCATTTGCCTTTCCAGATCTGGTCACCACTCTTCTCTCCCAACCTGCTTTGTGCCCTGGGGCAGGGTCCCCTTTGGGCATGGGTCAGCTGTGCTGCTTTGCCCTCCGGCTTCCTGTTGAGTTTGGCCAGTGGGATTTGGCATCGGGGTCCTGGAAGGCAGGAGGAAAGACAAGTAGATATATTTGTTCTCATCTCTTTCTCTGCTGGTCTGGGCTCCCCTTTCAAAGTCCAGTCAGTTCCAGATAGGCATCCCTCTTCCATATCTGCAATCTGAGCTGCAGCTACAGCTCTCTTGGGGGATCCAGAGATAGCTCACTCCCTGTCAGAAGAGGGGAGAGAGGGCATGGAAACCTCACTGTTGCTACCCCCTGGATACTTAACTGGCACCTGGTGGTTCCTTTTGATGCCACCCACCTATAAAATAGTCCCTGCATGGGAGTGCCATCTCTTTCCTGCCAGGACTGACTCATTTCATAGTGGAAAACAAATTGCTTGGTACATTACCCCTCCCAGGAGTTTTGATGTTTAATAGAACACTCTGTTGTTGATAGAATAAAGACTGGAAACCCTAATCTCCAGAAGAAACAGCTCTCAGACAGTGGATGGTTAGGCTTTGGGCAATCAGAAAGGATCTATCTGGGTGTAAGATAAATGCTCTTCAATGATGTCTACATGGCCCTCTTCTTCATAAACTCTCAGCACACGTTTTTTTCCACACCTTTTCTCATACTGTTCTCTTCTACAAGATATTCAACATCTATTCATTTTTTAAGGATTGAACTTACTGCCAAGAATTCATAAAGCCTTTCTTGATCCATATTTTTCCTCCTTAATCCCCTCTCCAAGAGTTTACACTAATCCTCCAGGAAATAGACACACACTCACATCTTATAACAATTACAATTTTCACATTCTAAAAATATAACTATCACTATATGCCAGACACAGGACTATAACCCGAGTTTATGTTCTGATCTTGTGCCTTGTATAAACTGACATTATAACAAAATACTTAAAAGCGTGCCATTAACATTGGAGTCAGAGGGACCTGGGTGGAGGCTTAGCTCTGCCACTAGCTCACTGTACGTGTATACATTACATAACTTTTCTGAACCTCGGTTTCCTGAAAGAAAAATAGGGGTAAAAATATTCCCATGGGATGTGAAAATCAAGTGGAATATTTGTCCAGATTTTTAAGTATAGTGCATGTTACATGGTAAATGCTAAATAAATATTAGCTAAAAATATGTACAAGGAATAAATTACATTGCTTACATTAAACTCCTTGAAGGAAACAACCTGTCTTCACAGCTTTGTGTTCTCCTCAATAGAAGTCCAACATATACTGAGGATAGGTGGGAGGATGGATGGGTGGGGCTGTCCTCAAACAGAAAATTCTTTAGACTACTTTGACATTACCTGGCAGACATTACAGAGATCACATTTTTAAAATTTCCTAGCCAGGCATAGTGGCATGTGTGTGTAGTCCCAGCTACTAGGGAAGCTAAGGCAAGGGGAGGATAACTTGAGCCCAGGAATTTGAGGCGAGCCTGGACAACATAGCAAGACTTTTTTAAAAAGAGAGAGGTTAAAAAAATTTTTAAAACTAATCCTTTGGGTCTCTGCACATGATTTTTCTTTCTGATTAATTGCTACAAATCATGGATGCACATCTCTCTGTTTATAGGCTCTTTTTTCTTTTGCTTTAATTATATTTAGCAAAGCATTTGCATTCCCTCCTCCATGCTGTTCCAGGTCATCCTCATTCTAGCTCCCTGGGAGTTTCAAGACAGGTATGAGTCCTTCTTGAGGATTATTTTTATGTTTCTTTAAAAACAAGGGGTACAATCCCTGCCAAAGCCAACAGCAGGAGGGAGAAGAGATCATTAGCTGACTAAATATTTCCACAACAAAAGTTGGGAAATTTAACCCTGAGGGTATTGGTATTTCTAACCACTCTCTATGGATCAACAATTAGACTGAGTTCATCTATCAGTTATGAAACAGCTCAGAAAGAATTTGGACTTTTATATTTGCCAAGCAACAAAACAAATTGAGAAGGATGGAAAATACCACACACAAGTCTAGTTTATTATTTATACATCTATTATTATTTTCCCCTCTTAACAAGTCAGAAATTATTCAATCAAATTCAATATTAATTTTTACTACCTACTATGTGTTAGGCACTCTGTATAGCCATTAAAGGGTTTCTTTCAAAATGAAATGTAGTTCAATTAAAGCAATCCCCCACGCTGTAGTATTTGCATTATTTGGCCAAAGTGGATTCTTTCTTTCGTTTTTTTTGGCCAGAATGGTCTCATCTGTGGCTGAATTTACCAGCAGAAATTGCTTCAGTTTTTCCAAAACTGGAAGAGTGGACAGTGCATGGATTTGGGGGTTGCTTTTTATCCTGGCTTCATAGTCACCAGCACTGGGGCTGCACAAGTCCTTTTGTCTGTTTGAGTCTCTTTCCTCTGCTGAGAAATGGGTGTAAAAACACCTACCTCACCATGCAGATTTGAGGAATGAATGGATGGTGCAAGTATCCAATAAATGCCATTTTCCTTTGTAGCTTGTGACTAGGCTGAAACTAAGACATCTGGGACAGGCTGAAACTAAAGCAAGCCCTAGGTATCTAGATTTTAGCTTATTTATTTAACGAATACAGGAGCAGAATTTTGACCTGGTTCACTTTGTGAATCTTCCATTCCTGTGAAAGAAATAACTTGGGCATTGATATTAGATTATTGAAACTTATCTTTTGATGATAGACAGAAAGGAAAGTCCTTGTCTGGGCTCTTGTAACGTACATTTGTCTTAGATTCGTGGATTGGCAAAATTAGAGTGATAGCCAAAATAAGCCCTGAGTGCTAAGATTCTAAATATATAAAGTTGTGAGGCCTTTTGTCTTTTTCTACAATTGAGTGGAAACACTGACAAGCTCTTTTGAGGTCTAAGGTTCCCTCCTTGGAAAAGGGATGGTGATACATGCAGGAGCCCAGGCCTCACGGGTGGACGCTGAGAAACACATCACTCAGGGTACTCTGTTGCCAACTGTGGAAACCAAATCTGGCTTGAGTGGAATAAGAATTTCTTAGAAAACTGTTGGATAGCTCAGAACATTGACAAGAGCCTGGAAAACCAAGCTCAGAAAATGGGCAGAAACCAAGAGAAGTTGGGTACCATAAAGATCCTGTGTCAGGAACAGTCTTTCTGAACAGCTGCCACCAGCCTCGACGTTCCTGGAGACTCACCACTCTGCTGATAGACCTTAGACTCCGGCACAGCTGTAAGGACTAATCTCTGACCGCCCCTGGATAGATGTGTCATGTGCTTGAGACTCAACGTCCTCAGTGGGAGGATCTGATTGGCCAGTTTGGGTGACATGACTATGCTCTACCTGCCATGGAACAGGGTTATGGACCAAGATCTGTGATGAAGATGGAGGGAAGAGGAGCCCTGACTTCAACCTACCTGTTTCTTAAAAATAGCTAGGATG
This sequence comes from Lepilemur ruficaudatus, assembly GCA_963574885.1. NCBI lineage: Eukaryota > Metazoa > Chordata > Mammalia > Primates > Lepilemuridae > Lepilemur > Lepilemur ruficaudatus. The sequence goes on along the minus strand of CAUYRT010054448.1, from coordinate 31,827 downwards.
TTACAATGTCCAGCAGCTACAAATAAGTATCCTCTATAGGATGTTCATTTGTCTTTTCCCTGCCCTGTTGTTTCTCTAGGTCACTGCAGTGTGTGGTCCCAGCTATTATGGGGCCTGATCCTTTGTGAGCAGATATATGGACATGTTCTATTCAAGGAGTGAAACTAATTTTGAGGGACATAAACCTTCTGGAACAAATTGGCCACACATCCTGCTTTTATGTGACTCTGGCCTGTGAATTCTTGTCATAGTCAGAGCAGAGAGTTCTCTGGATCCTGGTGTGAATACGGGCAAGACATTCCTAAAAAGTGAGACACCCACAGTGGTGATATTGCCTGTCGACTTGCTCAGAAATGCCGAATGGGTTATGAGCTGCTGAAGTATTTGAGCACATCATGCTAAAGGCCTCTTGTTTAATTTTAGGCACTGAAACACATTTGTTTGTTCTTTTCCTTCATTGGGCCACTCAGGACCAGTTTTGCCAAAGGAGGAGCAGCAAGCAACTCGGAGGCAAAATAGCAGCCAAATGAAGAGCCAAATGAGGTGCTCTTTCGCAGAGGATAAAAGCATTCATTATCTTTGCAGTCAGTCAGGCCCAGGTTGGAATCCCTGGCCCCAAATGCTTTCTAGGAGGAAAATCTTGGGCTGGCACCTTAAGCCTCCTCAAACCTCAGTTTTCTCATCTGTAAAATAAGGATCATGGATGGTTGCGAGGATTGAAGATGATCTATTCAAAGCCCCCAGCCTCATGATTGCTCAGCCAGCGTCTGCTGTTTTCGGCTCCCCTGCTCTTTCTTGCTCCCAGAAGCAAACAGAGCAGTGAGCATCCTGACTCCACGGCAAAGCACAAAGTTACTGGAAGAAGTTTGAATGGAAGTTAAAGGTTGATGTCAATGGCAAAATAAAACATCAGCATGGAGAAGAAAGGGCATTGAACTCAAGCAAAGAAAAAGCAGAGCTGTGGCATCAGCATAATTCCTGTGTCAATGCTAAAGCCATTTAGCATTGACGTCACCTGAGACGGGAACAAAGGAGGGAGAATCCTAAAGACAAGAGAAGTAATCTCTACCGTGCACACTGTGCTCCAAGCTGAGAGCTTTACACACAGTCCCGAATCACATTTAAACTTCATGACAACCCCATGGAGTAGGGACGTTATTACTCTCACTGTATAGACAATAAACTGAGGTGCAGAGAGGCAGTGAATGAGTGGGGAACTAGAGTTACTCCTGACTCAATGTCCTCTCTTCCCAGTAAGGCAGAAGAAAATCAGCCCCTGAGTTTACACATCTTCCACTCAAGAAAGCATCAGCTTGAGGCAGGAATAACTTTGTACCATTCCAAACTTGGAGACTGGGTCCCGTACCAACTGTGGTCCCGTCGATTCTGATGAGGGTGGGCAGGGCGAGAATGGGGTCTATCTGAATACACATGAAGGCTCTACTGCTTCTGTGTAGATGAGACAGAGGCAAGACACTGCACCAACAAATCCAGAAAGCTCCATTCACTTTTTACTGTTTTTAAGAAAAATGAACCAAAAGTTAGAGATAAAGTGAAAGGATAACTGCATGGCCCTTCAATGTCACCCTTAGGCATGAACTGGCCCACTCAAATATTATTTAATCAGCTAGGACAGCAGTTGACACACTGTGACTGGCAGCCATGTTTTTTAAATAAAGTTTTATTCAGACACAGCCACGTGCATTTGTTTAAATGTTATCTAAGGCTATTATCATAGTACGATGTTAGAGTTGAATGGTTTCCGCAGAGACCCTATAACCAGTAAAGCCAAAAATATTTACTATCTGGCTCTTTAGAAAGTTTGCTGACTACAGAAGAATGTGTTTGAATTTTCTACTTACTATTCCATTGGAGCCCAGATACTCTGAAGTTATGTGTCTTCTGGTCAATTTCTATAGTGTAGAAAAGGCCCAGAGGCTACATGTTTATTTCCCTGTAAGACATTAACCAGTTTTGTATCTATTAGCAAATTTATTTCAGTATCCCTTTGACTAACTGTATAACTTTTCTTCTTCTAATTCTCCTTGACGTGGCTTTACCAGCCCTACTGGTCCCCTCATTGATTAATAAGTTGATTAGATTTTTTATTCATATTCATTCTATTTTGTATGAGTCATGTGTTTAACTTTTTGAGGTAGTAAATGCAACATGAATGGGCAGGGTGGCAACTCTCAGGATGGGAACAGTGTACTGGATAGCCAACCCCATTGGTGCCCACTACAATATTTACCCCTTTAATTCACACAACAACCCTATAAGGCTACAGTCCTCAACCCCCAGGTCACAGCCTGGTATCTGTGGGTGGCCTGTTAGGAAACAGGCCGTGCATCACTGCTTGAGCTCTGCAACCCACCCTCACACCCACAGCACCCCGTCCACATTCCCCTACACCCCAGTCCATGAAAAAATTGTCTTCCATGAAACTGGTTCCTGGGGCCAAAAAGGTTGGGGAGCGCTGCTCTAAGGTATGTTAAACTACAACATGCGGAAATTAAGATAATAGTAACATTCATCTCATAGGGTGGTTTTGTTGGTCAAAAAAGATAATCCAAGTAAAATACTTAGCATAGTACTTAGAGCTAATACTTGTTCATTAAATGCTGGCTACGATGATTATTATTGATGGTATTATCCTGTGTATTAGTTTTTCTTTGGTTGTAAGTAACAGACATTTGAATCCTACTAGCTTTAGCAAAGAAAAACAAAAGAGGGAATTATTGGAAGCAGCATGTTGAGCTCACAGAATCAAAGGAAGGGCTAAAGCTGAGCCCAGGGCTCAGCCCAGGGCGCTCTCTTCTCCACCCAGCTAAGACTTAAGGTGTGAAAGAGGCTGCTGGAGGGAGCCAGACTCATCTATTCTTTTACTCTGTAAATCAAAGCAGAGACTGGAGCTTCCTCCCTTTTGTGTCCCACCTGCCCAGCACAGTGCCTGACACATGCAACATGCTCAATGAAAGTTTATTGACCTAAATTACCAGCATGTCGATTGGGACAATGAATAGATATGCCCGGCAAAAAAGTCATGGTCATCTGCAGAAATAGTAATGTATTTGATTTTGTGCTACAGGTGGAGGCCAGGTTGGGACAGGGACCTTGAGTGGTAGCCTGAGGCTAACCTTCCTCTTCCCGGCTATAAATTGAGATGAAGAAAACATTCCAAACACAGCTTGAGTGTTTAGAAGTCACTGAGGTGTCCTATTCTTTCTGTCCTTGGAATCTTCCTCTGCCTCTGGTGGGGAGCTGGGAGATAAGACCTGTTCCCCTTTCACCCCTGGGGCACAAAGCCAGCCAGGTTTATTGCATTATAGGAGCTGCCTGCCTCAATTGCATTGACAAGGCATGCCAGGCCTGTGCACACATCCAGATCTTTCTAATCTCTTTAGTTCCATCACCTGGACATTTTATTTGAAATTGATTTTTAAACGTCTGAGTAATTGAGGTTTATGTGTAGTTGCCTCTTTGAAACAGAGGTAAGCTGAGGCTGCTTATATAGCCTCATTAAACGCTGATTAGAGGTGATTGCCTTACTGGAGGCCTCAATTTATGCCATTGCTGAGGGCTCCCGTCAGAAAACAGCTTCCACTCTTGGCAGACCTAAGCAGCTGGAGACCAGCAACTGTACAGGGTTGGGCTTTGCATGCCCTGGTGCATTTTCTGCAGATGCCCAGCTCTAATGGGAGGCTGCTTTGCAGGGCTTCCCATGGGCTCCATCTCTGAGACATATATAAGCCACCAGGCTCCGGTGTGGGCAAAATATTTGCTTTTATTCCAGGGACATTGGATGCAGTCAATCTTAGGAATAAAGTATTGAGGTGGGAAGTCTAATGTCTTTTGGTGCTGAGTTTGTAACCCTTGGCAAGCTAGAGCCTCCCTTTCCCTCTATTTTTTTCCCCATGTCCTACTCATACCCCACATGTGTGGCCTGGGACTTGCTCTTCATCAAATAAAGTGGCCTTCAGATTGGACACAGATAAGGCTTACTAGGGAACAAAAGAGATCAAGGGGGTAAATTTTGACCTTAAAACCATCCTCTGTCTTCCACGCTCACAAAAGCAGTTTTACCACTGCCTGTTCCAGAGGATTAGAGTCTGGGAGTTGGACATAACGTACAGACACAAGCTCTGGCTCTGAAGTCAGAAAGACTTGGGTTTGAATGTTTATTACCATTAAAGACTACATAATAATGAGTAAAATCCTGAATTTCCCTTTGGTTTAGCTCCCTCATCTGTGAGATGGGGCTATCAAAGCCCATGTCACAGAGCGAGTGGGAGAACTGGGTGAAATAATATGTATTAAGGGCTGGACATAAAAGAGTTTGGCCCATGTGCGGTCATTCAAACACATCCCAGCTGGCCCTCATAGCCTTCCTTTGGTTTTGTGTTGCTTTGGATCCTCCACTATGGATCATGCCCTCTGAGTTCCATGAAAGGGCATTAACAAATTCTGTCGTAAAAAGGAAGACCAAAAAGGCAGGCATCTGAGACATGCAGCCTCCCCTGCAGTATACCCAGCTGGGGTGGCTCATTTTTGTCTATATATTGGGGTTCTATGTAAAATTTCCATTGAAAATTTTACACTTCTTTGAAAAGAAAAATTGATCATTATTACTGTAATAGAAAATTCATGGAGTCCTTGAGGGAAAGTAAGAACTCTGATTTCCTGTCAGTACAAAGCCTTCTCAGTACAACATGTGGTAAAAACCCCTTGGCATGTAAATGAGTAAGTCTCCCAACCTGTCTGGACTAGTGCATCACTAAAGCTTTTGCTATAGAGAAAGGAGGATGCACAGAGATCCAGATGATTAAGGGTTAAGCCACTAGGATTTGGAATTCCTCTCTCCTTTTGGGCTAAACTCCAGAGCAGCAGATCTCTCCCTGTTCTTGGTCTTCCCAAAGTTGTCCCTGACACATTTTTAGTCCCCATTTCAGCACCTTGCACTGAGCTTGGCATTAGGTAGGGATTCAATGAGTAGGATATAGCATGTCTCAAAATGATTTCAAATTATTTATGTTCAAGAGTCACTTAGAGAAATAAGGTTATATTTCTCTCTTTTGCTCAAGATAAAGGTCTCTGAAAATAAAATAATTTTTCTCCATCTGGACAGTAGGTCCAACGTGAGCATGTGTGTATTCGTGTGTGTTGAGGGAACAAGAAGAGGTTTGAATTTTCTCTTCGCTTGTTATTTTCCTTTGTTCAACAAAATGTGGCAGGCATATTGAAGTCATCTTCTTCCAGAAGAGAAATCTTTAAAATAAACAAGAAAGAAAATTCTTGCTCCTCCTTAGCACTTCTTTTTAGGAAAAAAAAAAAAGTTATAAGAAAATTGCTAAGACGTGCAATATTTTTAGAGCAAAAAGCTTGTGTTAGACCCAACACAGAACATTCAAAAATCAGTGTTTCTGTCTTCAGAGACTGTCTTCAGGCCAGGTGTGGTGGCTCACACCTGTAATCCTAGCACTCTGGGAGACCGAGGCGGGAGGATCACTTGAGGTCAGGAGTTCGAGACCAACCTGAGCAAGAGCGAGATCCTGTCTCTACTAAAAATAGAAAAAATTAGCCAGGTGCGGTGGAGGGAACACCTGTAGTCCCAGCTACTCAGGAGGCTGAGGCAGGAGGATCACTCGAGCCCAGGAGTTTCAGGTTACAGTGAGCTATGATCATGCCACGTCACTCTAGCCTGGGTGACTCTGTCTCAAAAAAAAAAAAAAAAAAAAACAAGACTGTCTTCAGAGACAGTGTCTCTGACCTAACTGTAAGAAGCAAGCACACAAATTCTGTAGAAAATATCAAGGAAGACATTGGGTGAAGAAACTGAAGGCCAAAGCCTCTCAGACTACCAGACATACCCTCCTCAGCATGTCGGCAAGTGCTCCAAAAGACCCAAACCCATGGAAACCCACCCACTCACTCTCAGAGCCACCGAAATTGCCAACACTGTCTCCTTCATGATTCTCAACTGCAGATGGAATAAAAGCTCCACTCCTCCTCCCAACCTTCACAACTTCCAGGGCCAGGATCCCACTTCCTCCCCATCTTTCTGAACTTCTCTTCATGAAATGCACCCCCCTCTTCTCTGCCAGGTAACTCAAACTTCAACCACCTTAGGATATCACCGTCTTCCAAATTCTTTGTACTTTTTCATACTCTGAACTTCTCACATTATTCCCATCCCTGAAATATCTTCTCTCTTCAACTCTTCCCCTCTTTTCCACTTATCAAAGTCACCTGCACTCACCGCGATCCAATATACACACCTCCTAGAACTTTAGATGGACTCTCCTATCCACCCCTGCTCTGACCCCAGTGAGTGGTACCTGTGCAGCATTTAGCAAACTCTGCCACCTGTGGTATTTGTTGTGTCTGTGTCTCTATTTCCAGACTGTGATCACTCACGGGACAGACACATACCTTATTTGTCCTGGTATCTCCTGTACTATAGCACGTTTCTGACTCCATGAACACTCAAAAGACATTAACTGGGCTGCATTCCAGAGATCAAAGACAACGTTAAAATGGTAGCTGTGTGAGGGTAATAGTATTGGCCCAAATGTCCATCAAGGGGAGCGTGGATGAATAAATGGTCCTATAGTCACACAATAAAATATAACACAACAGTGAAAATAATTGAGTCATAGTTACATGCAGAAATCTGGATGAATCATAGGACTGTAATATTAATGAAAAATTAAGCCCCAAAAGATTACATATAGCCTGACACACCCTATATAAACTTTAAAGCAACTTAAGTAAAAGATACATTTTCATGTGTGCATAAGTATTTAATAGAACAATATAGAAAGGAAAGCAAAAGAATGATGGACACGAAGTTTGGATTGGAGAAAGCAGGGGACAGGTTGGTGGGAGACAGCGTATGGTTAGATGTGATTATAGACAAGATTGTAGCTTTTACTTTTGGTGGTAGGTTTGTGCATGCTTAATAAAAAATTTTAAGTTAACTAATGAAATAATAAAATAAAAGTGGGCCAGCCATTAACCAATGATGAGAGTGTGTCATGAGCAATAGATTCTGATTAATCTAATTATGTGCACCCAGGGTCTAGTTAAACAACAACAAAAGAAAATAAATAAACTCTTGGTACTTAGCATCCATGACCATTCCAAATACAGACTTTCCTATTCACCTGTGAAACATCATCTTATTTTGTTCTTAGAGACAGTGGAAGAGCAGGTGTGGTATTTCTCAAATTTTCTTCCACAATAATCCTAATCCTCATTGACGCTCCAATGGCTCACACAAATGACGTCCCTGTGTCTACTTCATCTACTGCTATTGAATGCGCAAGTGTGCACAAGAGTCCCAATAAAAGCAAAGATACTAATTGAGTCACCCAGGACTACATTCATGCATTTATTCATTCAGCAAATATTTGTGAATCAGGCATTGTGCTGCATCCTGCATATAGAGTGGTCTTCAAACCAACATGAAGCTTCTCCTCCTAGAACTCAGAGACCAACGGAAAAGACAGGCAATGCACATACATACATAGAAACACATGTATTGACTGCAGAATTATAAACTGTGAAAAGCTCAGTGAAGAAGAACAGAACTGGGCGCCAAAAGAGAATGACAAAAAACATTGCCCTTTTTGTTGTTTAAAACAGTGTTTTAAGGGATAATAAGCAATGCATCAAAAGCCTGCCACTGCTGGGAGGCCTGCCGTTCACCATCTGTGCCCCTGCCTGGACTGGTGTGTCTGTTGGTTCCAGGAGTGTGTATCAGAAATGGCTCAGCTGAGGCTCTGCGAGGGGCTTGCAAAGCTCTATCATCAGCCTTGTCAATGATCACCAACATGCCGACTCCTGCTCTCTGTGGCTAGGGAGGGCTGGGGGAAAAAGGGCAGGATACCAGGTTACAAAGGTGGTCAGAGAAAGAAATCTGGATTTATTGTGGGTTTTCTGGAGGAGCTGCAGGGGCGTTTTAAGTAGGGAAATAACATGTTCTCATTTACATTCTTAAAATGATCACTCTGGCTGCTGTAGGAAAAATGAAGTGAACAGGGCCAGAAGTAGAACCAGAAATACCTATGAGGGCTGCAGAAGCTTGGGAGGCATGATGGTGCGTTGGGCTGGGGCGGTGTCTGAGAAGATGGAAGAAAGAGGGCAGGCTGGGCTCTGTTTTGGAGGTAGAGTCAAAAAGACTTGCTAAACGATTGAAAGTGAGAGTTAGGGGCAAAAAGTGGAAAAACAATGATGCATGAATTTTTGGCTTAAGAAACTGGGTGTTTTGTGGTATCATTTACTGACATTTGAAAGACTTAAGTAAAAGGAAGATTTTTAGGGGGAGAGGACATAGGAAAGTTGTGTTCTGCTTTTGATAAATTAAATTTTACATACATATTAGACATGTAAATGGAAATTCAGGTAAGAGGTTGGAAATTTTACTTGGGAACTTTGGAAGAAATTAGGGCTAGAGACAGATTTTGGAATTGACTATGTATAGATGGTGTTTAAAGCCATGGGCCTGGATGAGATTAGCTAACCAGAGAGGGCAGAGATAAAAGAGCAGGCCCAGATAGAGCCCTCAATCATGCCACTATTTCAAGGTCAGTTATAGCAGGAAAAGGAAGAAAAGAGCTGAGAAGGAGCCCTCCTCTCCTTGAGGTGGGAGGATACAGAGGAGAGTATGGATCTCAGAAGCTGAGAGAAGAGAGAGTTTCAAAAAGTGGGGAGTGGTCCATTGTCAGAGGATGCTAAGAGATCAGGTAAAGCGAAGAAAGGGACACACCCATTGGTTGTGTTAACACAAACCTCATGGAGTTGTCTTCGTGGGGTGTGGGGGCAGGAAATGCAGCCCAGGGAGGGTGAGGAGGAAGAGCAGAGGAGAGAGTGGAGCTCTCCCAGGAATTACACCGTGTGGGGCATTTTACAAACAACTAACCTGCATCTTTAACAAGTCCATAGAAAAATATGTTCTGGATCAAAGGAGATTTAAGAAATAGAATCAAATGCAATGTATGAACCTTATTTGGATTGTCATTCAACTAACCCACATAAAAAGACATTTTGGGGATAATTAAGTAAATGTGACTCTAAACTGGATATTAGAGGACATTAAGGAATTTTTGTTAATTGTGTTAAGTGCCATAATGTTGTCATGGTTATGTAAGAAAATACCCTTATCCTCAAAAACGAACTGAAATACTTAGGATTAAAATGTTATGAGGTCTGATACTCGCTCTAAAGAGCTAGAGCAAAAAATGAAAAAGTAATGAAGAAAATATGACTAAAAGTTAAAAATTTTAAGTCTATATGGTGAGAACATGGGGGCTTATTATGCAGTTCTACTTCTGTGTGTTTGAAATTTTTCATAATGAAAGTTACAAAATAGGTGTCCCATGAAGAGGGCACAGAGAAACAGGACAGTGGCTAGAGGAAAATGCAGGTTGACGGGAGTTTTAAAACTATTTTTAAAGAAAAGACATGAGATCATTTCCATGACAACGGTGATCCAAGAGGAAGAAATTGATGATACAGAAAAGATAGGAAGCAGATATGGCTCCAAGTTCCCAAGGGGACCCCAGGAAGCCCAGGTGCAGGATCCGGCCTTTTTTGATCTTCAGGGACAGAAGACAGAGAAGCACAGAGACAGGTGAACCGCTGGACTTGGTAGGGGATAAAGAGATGCAATTCCTTTGGGTCGATTCTGCTTTCTCTGTGACCTATGAGGAAAGGTCATCAGCTCTTTGAAGAATAGTCCGTGGTGGAGTGGAAAATGGGAGGAGGAAGAATAACATGTAAAATAGATCGTTTAAAATGTGGGCAAGTGTGGCTGGATTGCCTGGTGGTGTTTAAGGATCCATGAGAGATGTTGGGTGATAAATTGCAATTGGGAGAAGCCAGCCCGCTTGGTGGTTTTCTCCAGTAACATCTGGTTGCTCAAGTGAAAGCGTAAAGTAGTTGTACGTAAAGTAGTTGTTTGTAACCAGGTGGAGGCTTTACTACATACATACATGCATACTGGGAATAACAGAATGAGGGAGTTAGGATGTTTGGAAGGAACCAACCATAAGAATGCATGATGGAATTTACAGTAGCCAAGAAGGAACATAAGGACATGCACGAGGGAGGTGGTGGAGTGTGAGACGTTAGCACGAGGGATTGGAGAGCTTGGTGAAGGCTCCACAGGTATTGAGCAAGGCCATGTGCTTGGTGCTGTTTGGAGTGCTTTGTATGTACTTACTTATTAGGTTATTACAACAACCCTGAGAGGTACTTGTTATTGTTTGCCTCTTAAAGGGGAATGAGCTGAAGGACAGAGAAACTAAAGAACTTGTGTGCGCTCCCATGGCTGTTTAATGCTGGGATTTGAAGCCCGACAGTTCAGGTCCGAAGCCCACACTTACAAAATAACGACACAGCCTCATGTGCAATTTTTGGAGCAGGTATTATGGGGTAGGTGAGCTGGAAGGTCAGGAGGTAGTGGTCAGAAAGTGACATGCTTAAAATCAGGAGTTCGTATGTTTGAAAGTGGGAAAATGAGGCAGGATAGAGGGAAAGATCACTGGTGATGAGGACATAAGTCCAGGCGTTGAATGGAAGGTCATTACAGATATCGAGGCCTTCAGTAATGATGACAAGAGATAAGGGAACAGATTTCTTTACAGTAGGATTTCTGAAAGAGTGCTGTGCATGCCAATTTATTTTATAACATGCCAAAAGGGAGAAACATATGTTGCATTTCTCATATGTATTCACCATGATATCCTTTCTCTCAGAACACATACATCTGAGAATAATAATATATTCCTAGGAATCTGGTCCAAAACACATTGCAGAGAAATGAGCTTCCAGGCAAAGCCCAGGTCTTACCCCCACCCCATTCATAATGCCCACACCCCCAGCCCCGATCCCCTCAAAACTAACCAAGAACCAGTTATGGAAACATTCCTACCCCACTGAGGGGCAAGCATGTGCCTTTGAAGAATTATTCATTACAAACTCTGAAAGTTTCCATCTTCCTTCGTCTGAATAGCTTAGTCCAAACTGCAGCTCTGATTGCCAAAAAAACAAAACAAAAAAAAAAAAACTCAGCTGCAAGCCACTCTCCCAAAGCAATCCAGGCCTGTTTTTCAGGCTACAGAGTTTGAGATGAGCCAAATAATTTCCAAGATAATCATCTGACCTTCCCCCTGCTGAAGCCAACCTGAACACTTGGTTTTTGAAGATTTAGCTGCCATCAGTCATTTGCAATTACGGAACTCTGTGTTGCCTTGTACTTAGAGACCTGGGCACAGTTCAAATAAACAAAAAGCAACCTATCCTTTTCCTCCCATTTCTTCTGCTAAAGGAAACCTTTTAGACTGAACTTTTTATTGCTTATTTGTTACTGTCATTTGCCATTGTCTGTCCCCAAGATGATGGGTTTGTCACTAAATCCACTTCTTCCTAAGCCTTGGTGGGAATTGAATTGACATTCAAAGTGCAAATAGCCCAGTCACTGAGCACAGTACAATTCCAGCCACCGTGATCTCATGCCCAGATTAATTTTAATCATTTGTAAACATGTGAGTGGTAAAGTTAAAGTCAATGAAGAAAAATGATATTGGCATTATGAAGAATCAATAATTCCCTCAAGCCGCCCCCAACCTGGCACCCCATTGTTACACATAGGAATACCAATTGGAATGCATCTTACCTCCACAGTTTCTTATGGTATCAAAGTGACTTAGAATAGCCATCTTTCATATTGAAATATTTCATATTTCATATTGTTTTGGGCATATGATTACCACAGTGCAACTATATAGTATGATTACACTTTTACTGGAATTTCTAAACCATCATTCTCTGTCTTTTTTGTTTCCACCGAAGAAGAGCTATGGAATACATCTAGTAAAAAATACTGAACTGCATTTCACAACTTATCAGTGTAAATGCTAATCAACAATATATAGCAAATAAGCTCAATGCCACTAGTTTCTTCATAATGTTCTGTTGTTCTAGCATTAAAAAGAGAATCATTATAAAGAAAATATATCTATCTATCTATCTTGTTGACAATCATTGACAATGTGTCAGGAAATTATAGTGAATATAGAATTAAGCTCATTGCTCTTATGAATTCTGGTGTCAATGCGGGCTGCACTTACAAGTGTCAAAAAACATGTGTGGAAGGAAGATCTACTCATATTCTTCCACAGGGAACTTTCTACCAACATCAAAAAGCCCACGTTTGAAATATGCAATTCAATGAGCTTTGACAAATATATAAATCTATGCAACCACCACCACAATTAGGGTATAGAACATTACCATCATCTCGGAAAGTTCCTTGGAGTCCTTTTCCAGCCAATGCCTGTCCCCACAGGAAACTACTGTTGCAAGTTTCGTCACCATTGTTCTGCCTGTTATTTTGCTGTTACTCACTTTATGTGAGTGAAATGATATGTGTCCTCTTTCGGATCTGGCTTTCTCAGCTCGTCACGGCTTTTTTGAACTTCTCATCTATTTTGCTGTTGAGCTTTTATATTTAAGTCTGTGTTTCTATTTTGAATTAATCTCTTTACAAGGTGTGAGGGAGTGATTGAGGTTCATTTCTTCCCACCATAGGAATAAACCATTTTTTCTTTCTGGATAGAATTATGTTAGCGTCTTTGTTGAAAATCAGTTGACCATATGTGTGGTCTATTTCTGGAATCTCGGTTATGTTGCACTCATCTAAATGTGTATATGTACCCAGAATCACACTGCCTTGATTACTGTGGATTTGTAGGAAGCCTTGAAATCAGGAAATGTAGGCACTCCAACTCATTCTGCTTTCTCAAAATCATTTTGGCTACCCTGGATCTTTTGTGTTGCCAAATGAATTTTAGAATCAGCTTGTCTTTTTTAAAGGCTGATAGAATTACGATTATGATTTTATTGAATTGATACTGATGTATGTTTTGATATTTGTGGAGAATTGACACTTAACAATATATCATCCAATCCATGAACATGATATAATTCTCCATTTATCTACATTTTCTTTAATTTCTATCAGCAATGTTTTGCAATTTTTAATGTGGAGTTTTTGCACATACTTGAATATTTTATGGTATTATAAATATAAATTCTTAAATTTTGTTTTCTAATTATTTATTGTTAATATACATAGAAATGCAGTTGATTTTTGTATTTTGACCTTGAATCTGTGCCTTTACTAAATTCACTCATTCATTCACATATCTGTTTTTTAAGATTATATAGGATTTCCTGCATTTATGTTATATGTTAATAAAGGCAGTTTTATTTCTTTCTAATCTGTATTCTTTTTTCTTGACTATTCAAGTGGCTAGGATTTCTAGTGAAATGTTGAATAGAAGTAGTTTGCTATATGTATACAATGGAATATTTCTCAATTATAAGAAATGACAGTGATCTAGCACCTCTTGTATTTTCCTGGGTTGAGCTTGAGCCCATTATTCAAAGTGAGGTAACACAAGATCGGAAGAATGGGCTCCACTTGTACTCGCCATCAAATTGGCACTGATTAACACTATGGTGATTACATGGTAGTAATATTCCCCAGGAATTAAGGGATTGGGGGTGGGAGGTAAACTCACAACTAAAGGACACAGTGAGCATTGTGGAGGGGAAGGGCATGGCCCTAACCCTTGCTTGGGTGAGGCAAAGACATAAAATATAACCAAAATGTTTGCACCCTGATAATATCCTGAAATAAAAATTTAAAAAAGGGAACATTCTTGCCTTGTTTCCAAGCTTAGAGAGAAAACATTCAATATTTCACCATTTTTGTATGCTGTTAACCATAAGTTTTTCATAGATGACTTCAATCAGGTTGATTTTGACCTTTTGATATGTTGTATCTTCAGTACTATTCAATTTCAAATATTTTCTACCTTCTCGTGGGACTTAGCACATTGGTTACTTAGAAATGGATTGTTTAATTTAAAAATATTTAGGGATTTTTCTGGATATTGTATTGTTATAAATTTCTAATTCACTTGTGGTCAGAGAACATACTTTATAAGGTTTCTATCTTTTAAAAATCACTGAGGACTATTGCATGGCCAAGTGTATGGTCTATGTGAATACTCCATGTGCATTTGTAAAGAGTGTGTTTTCTACAGTTGTTGAGTACAGTGTTATGTAAATCTCTCAATTGGGTCAAATTAGTTTATAGCATTATTTAGATTTTTAAAATACATTTACCAATTTTTAATATACTTTTCATATCAAGTATAGCAATAGTCCTAAGAGAAGTATGTTTTAACCTCAATTATGCTGGAGGATTTATTTATTTTTCTTTGATTTTTAGCTTCATGACTTCTGCTGCTCTGTTGTTAGTTGAATACACATTTAAAAATTATTACATCTTCCTGGTGAATTATACCTTTTATCATTATGGAATGTCCATCTTCATTCATTTTGCCTTGTAATTGTTATTGTCTTGATGACTACTTGTTTAAATTGGAATATAGCTGTACCTGCTTTCTTATGGCCATTGTATGACTTTTTCCATTCTTTATCTTCCAATTTATCTGTGTATTTATATTACAAGTATGTTCCTAACATATAGCATACAATTGAAACTTGCTTTTTGATCTAGCCTACCAATCTCTGCATTTTAATTAGAATCTTTTGTCCATTTATATTAAATGCAATTATTGATATGGTTCTATTAATACTAACGCCTATAATCTTGCTATTTGTTTTATATTTTTCCAATGTGTTTCTTGTTCCTCTTTTAGTTCTTTTCTGCCCTTTTTTTCTTAATCAAATTTTTTATGAGCCATTTTATAAGCTCCTTTTTTAAAACTATAATATTATTTTTATTGACTAATTTGGGGTTAAAATATACAAATTTGATGTATCAATGCTTAATTATAAATTGATATTGTACCTCTTCACACTTCACACCTGTTTTCATTTTCTTTTTCCAATTCCCATTTCACACTGCAAGATAATGTAATTATATTTATACAACCCCACATCTTTTGTGCTATTTTTGTCATATATTTTATTTCTAAATACATTATGAACATCAAATTATAACATTATTATTTTTTTCTTAAAAGAGTCAGATGTCTTTCAAGGAATTTATAAGGGAAATAGTCATATATTTACCTAATTATTTACCAATTCTAGTGTTCTTTCCTTCCCACATAGCCACATTTGTGTCTGGTATTAGATCCCTTCAGTCTGAAAAATAGCTGTTAGCCTTCTTATAATTCAGGTCTGGTGGTGATGAATTGTATCAGTTTTCATTTTCATGTTTCTGAAGTATATTTTCTCTATATATAGAATCTGGGATGTCAGGTTTTTATTTTTCTTTTAGCATTTAAAAAATATCGTTCCATCGTCTCTTGACTTCCATTGTTTCTGGTGAAGTACACTACCATCCTTAGTTCTCCTGTATGCATTGTGCTTTGTCCACTTACAGGATATTTTGTTTCTTTATTTTTGAATTTCTTCTGTTTGATTTGGCTGGGTTGTGGTTTTCTTTGTATTTATCCTGTTGTGGATTCACTGAGCACCTTGCATCTGTAAGCTGATGTTTTTAGCAAATGTAGGAAATATCTGGCCATTGATTTTTGAATAGTTTTCTGCTTATTTACTTTTGCTCTTTTCTCCTTCTGAGATTCTAATTACATGTTTGATAAGGTTCCCAATATTATCTCAAAAGTCCTTGATGCTCTGTTGATTTTGCTTCAGTCTTTGATTTCAGAATCTATTTGGGCAGGTCTAGAGTAGGCCTTTTTCTAAAAGCACAGTGCTTAGTTTTAAAGCAAGCAATTTTAAAGTAAGGATGTCTTATCTAGATTTTGAAGTGATAGCGAGGTCTCTCCACTCTAGCTGAACTAGACCTCCAATGTCCCCCAGCACTGACTAGTCTCTAGAAACTATTCCATTCTCAATGCTATTAATAGCCACTTTCTCATCTGCTTTTCCATGTAATGTTACCTTGTACTTGTGCAGCCTACCTCTCAACCAAGGATACCAAGGAACTCATGTATACCCCCATGTTCAGCTTTCTCCTCTCTGGTGCCTTACCTATAGGACCTGGCTCTTTTAGCTGCCCTGAATTCTAATCTCTGCTTCCTTTGCTCAGTGGGACAGCTGCACTCTGCTTGGACTCTAGCTCATGGTGTTGAGGTCAGAAAGTCGTACCCAGGTGGAATGTTGGATGATTATGGGGCTGTATTTGTGAGTTGAGTTTCCCTTATCTCAGGGATTGAAGCCTTTTCTGCCTGTTGATTCAATGCCTGAAAACAGTTGTGTTGTATATTTCATTCATTTTTATTGGTTGCTCATGGTAGGAAGACTGGTAAGAATTACTTCACCATAGCCAAGTGGAAATTCCATCCTGTGTGTGTGTGTGTGTGTGTGTGTGTGTGTGTGTGTGTGTATTTCAAAGCAAACAATCTAGAGGAGTTTCTGGCAAAAATTATTATGTATTTGCTATCTACTTCTTCCAATTGTTTTTATATAAACTCTAAAAAGGCATAAGATGAAATGGCAAAAGTGTTCTTATCATGAGAGGAAAAAGGGAAAATTGGGAAGCATTTTTGGCTTGAACCCTCAAAGCAAATATGTTTCTATATCCGTACGTCCCATCTTTTGAGGTAAGATGGTCTATAAATGTTCTATATGATGACTCATTGCCTTTTCAGTTGTCAGCCTTCTCTGGAAACTCTAAGTTTCCAGCAGTCTAAATAGGACAGACTTGCCATTTCTATAACTTTTTCTGGATTTTCAATAGTATTTTTCCTCTTTACTGGTTCAGGCCTCTCTTTTTTGAGAGGTCAGCACTCCTCCCTAAATGTTAAATCCAGAATGTGGTAGGAAAAGAAATGAGTAGCTATTTCTTTTGAGCATTTTATTTGAATAAGAAATGCCAATATTCTTGATGTGTTTTGTCAAGCCATAAGAGGAAGGCTGACACTCTTGACTGACTGGAAGTTCTTCTATTTTGGTTTTTATTTTTTTTAATTCTCAAAGTATCATTGGATATGTATCAGGACATGTCCTTTAAGAAGGTTTCAGGCAGGAGCTGGTTATGCTGATAGCCAACTACTCACCAGTAGGCAGTAGAGGGAAAGCCAGCAAAAGACAAGAGAAATTGGGTATATTCATAAGGCCAGATGGTCAAACCGGAAGGTTGAGCCTCTGGAACACACTGTGTCATTTTATTGGCCATTAAGCAAAGTGAAATGTTGCAGTAATATTTAATAACATGTTTTTTTCTCCCTCATTTAAAAACACCAGGCCTAAAATGTGTCAAGTGAAATTTAAACTCAGAGTGAAGTCTGTGTTCCAGGAAATGTCACTAAGCATTTTGAAGCAGCTGTCACGGTCATTGAAGTTTTACGAGAGCAAGATTTTAGAATTCATCAAGGGTCCCCCACCAGATCAGATGAGTTAGATGTATGTGAAATCTCTAGTGCTTGACTTTTTCTTTTTTACTTCACCTTCCAGAAGACCAGGGAAGTTCCCCCCAAAATCATCCTTGCTAGAGAGTTACTTAAAAAAAAAATTGTTCTCAACCTGGGACTGAAATAGAGCCCAAATCTCACCCCACCACCCCACTCCCCAACCTCTACTGAAGCTGCTTCTGCTCCTTGTGCATGCACCGGAATTGCAGTCTTGGGACTGAAGTTCTATATCCTGGATCTCCCTCTAGTCTTCTCTTTCCTCAGCACAGAGAACACTCAAGATCTTGTGTTCTTTTCACATTGATGTTCTCAAAAGGATTCTTCCCACGAGGATGATGTGCTTTGGGAAATGTCAGGAGGGTCCTAGGATCTGACATCATCGATGCTTCCTGCTGCTTTCCACGCAGTGTGTTTTGATCTTTCTTTCTTCCCGTGCTGCTGTTTCTCAGCTGCTCCTTTTCTTCTCTCCTGGACTGCATGAGTCATCACCTTAGTTACTTTTATCTTCAAAATGAATCCTTAGTCACCTTTAAGTGGCTT
The DNA here is from genome assembly GCA_963574885.1 of Lepilemur ruficaudatus. NCBI lineage: Eukaryota > Metazoa > Chordata > Mammalia > Primates > Lepilemuridae > Lepilemur > Lepilemur ruficaudatus. Next base: position 13,867 of record CAUYRT010054448.1, on the reverse strand, counting down.
TGGGTGCTAACTCTGGGCGAACTTCTAATAAGTATGGAACAGTGTTTTCTTCTCTTTCTAAGTTTTCTTTTCTTACACTTCCAGTGGATTGAGTCAGAAATTTAAAGCTCTACCCAAAAGCCAAGAGACTCCAAGTGTCAAATTGTCAAGTGAAAGAACTTTCTTGAAGTTTCAGCCAATTCTTCTTCCCCCCAAATGTAGCAGGATCCAGTATTTCTAAGTCTGGAGTCTGGCTAGACTCCTACCTGGTCGCTTCACTCTCAGGCTACCTTCCCTGCCAACTCCATCCTCATCAGTGGAATTTCTGGGTTGAAGAGAGAGCACAGAAAAGAGTGCCTAATTGTTAATTTCATGTGCCCTGTTGAAATGTGGAAGCTGATTGTTCATATTGACTGCATTAAAGTGTCTGTACAAATTCAATATGTGTTCTAGCAGTAGCTAGACAGTGTGAAGTATGTGCTAGGGACACCAGCTAAATGGGATAATGCCATTGCCTGCAAGAAGTCCACACAGAATTCAGTGGTCCAAACAGTTAGAGTCCTAACCTGTTCTTAAATAGGTCCTTTTGGCTCTGTATGAGACAGGAATCTCCAGACAGGAAAGCCCTCTACGAGACCATGTTACTTTTGTACTGCCAGGTGCTTTGTACCTTCCCACCTTCATTTTAGGAACTTGATGGCCCAAACATGATTTACCACATCTGTCCCTCAGATGTGGGGCTTGCATTTCTTCTAGCTCAAATTTCAGTACTTAAATTGAAGGCAAATTTGCCTTCTAATGCTCTACTGGCATTGTGCCAACTGGCCACTCTACTCCAAAGCAGGAAATGGCCTCTGCTTTCTTAGAAAATAGAGACCAACAAAAGATGCTCTGAATCATCTTAGGATCTCACAGACTATTTGACTAAGGAGAGCAATGAAACTTAAGAAATATCGATGTCTTAGCCAGCCATGGGTGGTAGGCAGTAGAGTGAGTATGAAAGTGAATTTCTCCTGAAACGTGTGAAGCTTAAGCCTCAGGGCCCCTCACTTCACGGCATCGAAGGGGTCCTAGCAGTGCCCGTCATCAGTCTGTATTCTCTGCACAAAGATCTACCCAAATGGTGTACACTTCTGTTTCCACAAAGCCCGAATCTATGCTTGGGCTTGTTTAAAAACAAATCAATAAGAGATAATCTTTGCCCTTAAGGAGCTTAATTTTGGTAAGTGACGAAAGAAAAATAACGTAAATGCAACAAAATAAGGGGTCCCCAAATATAAAGCATTTTCCCACTAACATTAATATTTTTTGGTGAATTTCAATCTATATAAATGCATCAAGACGTGTTTGAAATGATCAGTATTTTATATCTTAGTTTAATTATAAATTACAGCATATACTTAAATTAAAAGTTTCCTAACACGTTGATCTGGAAGTATTGCTTTTTCTACACTCAAGTTTCCTAGAACTATTTTATTCAAACTTTTCACGTACGCCTTTGACGTCAGTGTCTGAATCACTTCTGGACTCCCTTTTTGACTCATCTAAAAAAGTTTCCTTGCACACCATATTCAGGGCTGACTAAGTGGTTTCAACTACAGCACTTTTTGATTTTATGCATAGTTCTGTCACTGGAAATTTTATCCTGGGCCACTGAACCTACTAGTAGAATATAAGAATGTGTTTCTCACTTATCCTGTAGATATATATTTGAGATTCTCACAGCTTATAATGACAGTGTATCTTTTTAAAGTGATTTTTAATTTTTTTTTTATAATGATGCCCACCATTTGCAATGATGAAGTCTTTCCTTCCCAGAAATATTCACTAAATCTGTATTGAATTTCTGCTTCTGTCAGACAAACTTTATGGACGTCTAGCATCGATTAAGTTTGTTTCAGGTTAACACAATGATTCTCAGATCTAATTGTATGCTGAAATCACCTAGAGAGTATTTTTAAAGCACTGATGCCTGGATCCACGTCCAGAGATTTTGACTTAATGATCTGGGACACAGCCTGGGCATTGGGACTTTTTAAAAGTTCTCTAGGTGATCCCGAGGGGCAGCCAAGGTTAAGATCCACCATCTTCCACAACCAATCCTTTATTATCCAAAATAACATAACTGGGAGGAAGACAGATGTCTTAACACGAGAGACTTCATTAAGGACTCAAGGATGAAATAACTGCCCCTTTTCTAAGTGATAATTTAGAGACATTTATATAGGTATATATAACATGTACATATGGGTATGTATATGTATACAACTATTTTTTTAATAAGATTTTTTTCCTGTTTACTGGAAAAAAACAGGATTTTTTTTCCTGTTTTTGTTTTCCTGTTACACTTACTCATTAAGTAAAATTTATAAAAGGTGAGACTTTCTGTCTTACTGAGGAGGCAAAGAAATAAAGGATGCAGGTGTGACTTCAGGAGAAACCAACATCCGTGGATTCCCCTGCATAAAGAGTGAGAATTCGTGTAAACAGAGGTATGCAGGGGAGGCCATTGTGCCAGGCAAAGGAAATGAAAACATAATACTCAGAGTCCCCCAAAGTGTGATAGTGAGAAGTTCTTTAAAAAATATAAATAAATGTTTTCTTATGAGCAAATCTATGTGTCTGGCTATACAGATGACCAACACTTCAAGATTTCTTCTTTGATAGCTTTTGGCATGAAAGAATAGTCTAACATTTGAAAATGATGGTATAATCATCTAGTGTGCTATTGACTGCTTCACCCACCACGCAAATGCAATTTCCTGCCTGGACAGGTCTGAGCTCATGAGTAATGTCTTCCTTTGGCTGTTGGGGCATTTGGCATTCTTTCCTTTTTCTGCCCTTTGATTTGGTTTCTAAGACCGGTTGGCAGCAAGTTAATGAGAGCAAGAGCTGATGATCCTAAATATCTAAACTGAGAAAATCACATCAAGCTTAGTCACTCCTAATCTGACAACAGATGTTTCTGGTTGAAATTCATTTAAAAAGAAGAAAAAAGAGAAAACAAATGCTATGTGAGATCCATATATTGATTTTCTTTATAACGGGTAGAGACAAGAAATGAAATAAGGGTGAAAGTGGGTGTGGTTCATGATGGATCGTGGTTTCCAACCCAGTTGGCTTTGTCAGCAAAACCCGTGATAAAAGGGGCAGGAGTCAACCTGTGAAGAGGTGAGAGCCAGGAATAGGGAGATAATGAACGTTTGTAAAGCATTTTCCATTTTTAAAAGTCTTTGTTTGATCTAGTGTGACATTCTTGTTAGTTTGTGACATGATCACTCATGTATTGTTATTCTCATTTCTAGGAAGAAATAGAGGTCAGAGAAGTTGAGTGAATTTCCCAAGGTCACAAAGCAGGAAAAGACTCAAATCTCTCAATTTTCAGTTTTGTGCTTATCTACCACCCATAATAGATCCTGACAGTTGATGTTTTCTTTCTACCTGTAGTGCTGATTTTGTGGATACCCAGAAAGATCGAAAGGGCAAGAACATGTAGGAATAGATTATTGTCAATAAATTAAGTTTTTCTTGATTTTAAAAATTGTGTATACTCGTTAAAGAAATTTCAGAAAGTACAGAAGATGTAAAAGAAGCTCAAATCACTCTAGTTCTATTAATAATACATTTTTGCTCAAGTTTTCTATATCCTTCAGTCTTTTTTTTTTCCTACTTGAAAATTGTCATTTTTTAAATGTGGAATGCTATGGTATTTCACTTTTAAGATAGCATAAGCCTGCCTCCTTATTTTTACACAGCTTCATGAATATTTAACAGCTCTATCATAGTAGAGCAATGAAATGTCCACCATAGTCCAGGCACAGTGCCAAAAGTCTACAATGAACTTACCAGCCTAATAAGGCAAGAGCTTTTATACCCATTTTACAGATAAAGAAACATAAGCAGGAAGCAACCTCACTCAGGCCGTGTAATCTAGAAGGGGTGGTTGTGGTTCTGGAATTCACTACCTGGGGTCTGTTAACCCCACCCTGCTACACAATTTATAATCAAGTGGATGTTCCCTGGTGTATTCAAACACTCCCACACAATTGAACATTTAGGTTGTTTCTAACATTGCCTATTACAAAGAATACTGAGAAAAATGTTTTAGGATTGTCAATACTTTACCACTACTAATACTGAACAAATATTTCCTTAGGATAAATCTTAGAAATGAAATTCCTAGGTCAAAAAGCATAAACAATATAATATGATTGAATCGCCCTTCTCTACCTTGCCCCAAACAATGTTTCCTCGCAAAAGGAAATAATCTTGGTTTTTGCTCCCAGATGGGAGCCAGAAATGTCCATCCCATAGTGCTTTTGCCCACATCAAAATTTAAGTTAATATTTCCTTATCCCCCCTTAAATTAAACAGGTGAAAAATATTAACAATTTATTTTAAAAGAAAATATTCTGACACATTTGGAAAGCCTAAGTTGTCAGTGTCAGCACTTGACCCTCCCCCCTCCCCCACATACTTTTTCTCTCTTTTATTTAAGAATTTTCTCTCTACTTTCCTTAACACTGTGGACAAAAATCGTTCACTGGTTTGCAATTCACAAGGCTTTATATTTGCCAGGATTTGGAAGCAATTAGGCGTATAGTGCAGCCACCAGTCTGTAAGACTTTAATGTTTAGTTGGCACAAAAGAAGAAAACTAACAAAAAAATTGCCTGGTGAACTCCTAGCATTCAGAGGAGGGAGAGATCAAAGTTTCCCTATCCCCTTTTCTCTCTCCTCTCTTTCTCTGACAAGGGCAAATTTTCTCCCCATCCTACTCTCCTTCCAAAATAGCTGAGTCATATTACTGAGTGATTATGAAACAGGTGCCAACTCCTAGCACACAGGCACCTCTATATGTTTTTAATTAGGGGAGGGAGGGAGTGTGGGAGTGGTAGTTGGGAGGTCTGTTCGTCATATACAGAAAGATTCTGGAAAACTTCTTAGTATAATAGATACGATTCACTCCACGAGGTTATTATTGTACAGTAAGCTCAGCAGCTTTCCCTAGTGATGTGTAGCCCTTAAGAAGTGCAGATTATGCCAAATTCAATTGCAGATCGGAATGTGTCTATTAGCCTACAGGAGAAAAGATGGTGCTGGGGGAGGGTTTGCCTGACTGTCGTCATTCCTGAAAGCTGGGTCCATCAGTGGGGCTATTTTGATGATTTAGCGCCCCAGGGCACCCGCGGGAGGATAAGCAGCCGTGCTTTTCCGAGGGCATGGTTGTGCACACATGAAAGGCAGCTGAAAAAGAGGAATTGCCTGAACGCAGCATGATGTCAGTTATTTTGCTGTCATTTGGGTAGTGATAGGTGGGTAGAGGACGAACACGTATGTCACTCAGAGTAGGAATGGGGGTTACCAAGAAGGGAGTCCAGCGTCTGTCGCTGGGTTTAAGAGTCGGGACAATCACCAGAGGTGAGGGGAGAGGCGATGCTGTAGGATTCAGGGCAGGCAGGGCAGAGGTGGAGGGTGGGGCCCCCGGATGCCTACCACAGTGTCTGGCACAGGCTCATGCCCTCTGTGATTCCCTACCCCTCATCCCTTGGTTTACAACGTTTTGCTCATCCTTCAAGCCTGGCATGGCTTAAATCTGTCTCCCTCAAAGAAGCCTATCCTGACCCTGTCAGGGACAGATTTGCTACATCTCGTAGGTCCCTCCTAGGACACTGTGTTTCCATGGCTATCATAACACATTTCACTTTCATCCCCTCTAGACAGGGGCAAGAGAGTCTTGTATGCTGCTGTGTGTACAGGGTGAGCACGGTGACCAACACTTAATTGCTGAGCAGGTAGGGTGGTCCATGCCACTCAGCAATCCCCTCTCTAATCTGTCTTGTGATGATGAGACTGCAAGCAGCCCAAGGGGAAGGCTTAGACTCACTTCCACACCCCAGGTCCTCGTGTTCTGCTGAGCCCTAGCAGGTGCTCAGTGATGTTTGCTGAACCAAATTGAACTCGCGAAAACCTTGTGCTGGGCACAGGACGTGGCAAACTCAGGCAGTTGACTTGACTTTCTTTCCCTTTTGTTTTAAAATTCAAACCCCAGACGTTTCAAAGACAGACTATAAAAGCAAAGTCCTGGACATAATTGGTTTGCAGTTTGCTGGTTCTGATGAAGTCCATAGAAAGGGGACTTGGGAGATGACCCACCAAGATGTTTTAAAATAGACGTCTATGTAAAAATAACTTTTTACTCAGCTAAGCTTTGCCATAATTGATTTTCCACAATTTTTCTATTCTGTTTTGCAGAGAAAATATAAAGCTGAGCAAAAATAGTTGTGTGTGTGTGTATGTGTGTCCATTCTGGCTTTTTTTGTCTAATTATGTGATTAAAAGTTCAATTCTTATCCATTGTTTATGGTTAAAGCCTAGATTCTAGTCAGTGATGTGATCTGTATTATGTAGAGAATTCAGGATAATGTAAAAATCTGGAGAAAAGCTAGTGCAAGCCAATAAATTCACATCATTGAAAAACTGACATTTTTAGCACTTTAACAAAGAAGAGCCCTCATATCTTAACAAAATTTAGTATGAGTCAGACGTAAGTTAATGATCTACACATTAGCCAAGGCTTGGACGTGAGATGCAACATCTGTTGTCCCTTAAAGTAATTGTATACTCAGAACTATGTGCCTAATTAGCTAACAAATGGGTCTCAGGCATTGACATTTCCAAGTATAAATCCTAAAAGGGAAATAAGTTTGTTGGGAGGAAGGGATATATGATTACTTAATATAAGCAAAGTAGTTAGATCAGTCTTCTTTAGACATGAGCCGTAATCCTGTATGTTTGGATTTTGTTTTTAGTTTTTAATTCATTGATTATTGTTAATGATGCAATTAATCAATTTGGACATTCTTATAAAACTTCCAGCAAATAAATAATTCTACAGAAAGATCCCCTTTGCTGCACAAATCTCACAGCCTTTCCCTAGTGTAAGAACTTCATGCAGTTTGGTGTACATATGTCCAGATCTTTTTCTATATATTTAACATATATTATGTTTAAATTTAGAATTGTAATTTTTGTTTTGTTTGTTTTACACAAATGATATTATATTGTGTATTGTTTTGTAAATTTTTTTTGTCAAATGACAATATGTCTAAGAGACCTTTCTCTTTCAGTACATACAGATTTCCTCATTCCTTTTCATTACTGCATAATATTTCACAGTATGCATGTGGTTATACTTCATTTACCTGTACCTTACTGATGGACATTTAGTTATGCTTACTTTGTCACTGTAACAGGCAACATTGCAATGTTTATTCTTTTCTTTACATATAGGAATATTTTTTTCTAGGGAAAATACTTAGAATTGCCAAAAAGAGAATATGCATGTAAAATTTTGATAAGCACTGTGAAATTTTTCTCTAGAAGAACCTGTATCAGTACCAACAATAGTGAATAGGAGTCTTCATCATCATCTTCTTCCCCTTATCCTCCCTCTTCCTCCTCATCTTCCAAATTTATGGGGAAAAAACTGATGTTTCCTTGTTATTTGTATTTCTCCAACTATTAGTGATGTTTGCATCTTTTCATTTATTTTTGGCCATTTGCATTTCTTCTGTAAATAGCCTACTCATAGTTCTTCCCCTCTTTGTCTTTTACTCTTATTGATTAATAGAAACTCTACATATTTTAAGGATTTATCTGCTAGACTGGAAGAAAACAGTTGTAACTTATGTTATTGCCTGTAAACTTAGTTAATAATATCTTTTGCTAGATAATTTGTATAGAGTCATATTAATTTCTGTCTAACTTAAAATCTTCCCTATCCCAACATTGATTTTTAATTCTTTTCTATTGTTTCCTTTTTTATAATAATGTGTTTTGCATTTTTACCTTTAATTTAGCTGGAATTTATTTTGTACACTGTTTTAAATATGGATAGAATTTTATTTTTTCACAGGTGGCTACCAATTGCCCTAAGCTCTCTCTCTTTAGTTATAAGAAAGGCTTTCTCTAATATGCATTTATTTCTGGTTTATCTCCAGATTCTTTTGAGTTTCACTGATCATTTTATCTATTTCCATTCCAGTACCATAGCTTTATAATATATTATGATGTCTAATAGGACACGTTACCATCATTGTGTTCTTTTTTTTCTAAAACCAGTTTATTCTTTTACATTTTCCATTCTGCAATGATTTAAGAATCAACTTGTCAAGTTCCATAGAAATTTGTTTGGGATTGAACTAAATTTTTAGACTAATTTATGAGGAATTTATTGAATCTTCACAGCCATAAATATGAAAATTTTATAAAGTCTTCTTTTATGCCCCTCAGTAATTGTTATGGTTTTCTTCATATTCATATTAGAAAATATATTTTATAACTATCACTGGTATATAGAAAGGTACGTAGAGAAAGAAAGAGAGAGAGAAAGGGGGAGGAAAGGGGAGAGGAGAGGATCTGTCCATGTTGCTAAATTTTCTTAAGAGTTTTAATAGGAAATTCAAAGAAGGTTGCCTGAAAAACTACTTAGATTGTCATATAAATCCAAATAGTATTAGCTGTATCTTTTTCTTTCTGGTAGACGTTACCTATTTTCCATGTCTTATTGCATTGTCTAGAACCTCCATTATGATGTTGAATAGTAGCATCATAATAGCCATACTTTTCTTGTTCCTCATTGTAATAAGATGCTTATAATATTTCAAAATTAAGTGATATGTGTGCTAAAGGTATGTAAGTGTTATATAGTGTGTATCCCTTAATTAAAAGCAAACCTTTGTGTGTATGTGTGTGAAGCAGCTTCAGTCTCACGAGCAGTATTGGAAAAGACTGAATTTTGGAAGGTTTCCTAATCTTCAGTCACATTCTTTTAAGGAGCCCCTGAGAGCTCTCTGTGAAGAGAGCTCTAGTTAACACATTCTATCACTCCTTAATGTCCCAAACTGTGTTCCCATTAACCCATGGATGAATAAAAACTCTTCAACTTTGACTTAACTCACCCAGAGTTGACCTTGTGTGTGACATTCCCCTCTGTGTCTCCGTTCTGTCATCATGCAACTCTGCCCAACTTTGCCACGCCTGCCCAAAGTGCCTTGATGTCATCATTCAATGAGCCCCTCTAGGCAGCCCCATTCCCAATCCCCTGAAAATCCCTCTTCTCTCTTATCATGTTTCTTAGATTTGGGCCTTTTCAAAGAACTCTCCTGGCATAAGTCCAGATGGACCTAATGGTTATCTTTGTGACCTTAGAGATCTCTCTGACCTCTTCTCTCCACAGCTCATCATTCTAGGAAGTTGGCTTTGATGTGCACATGACCTATTGTTTCAGAGGCTGTCTATCTGGGTAGTTTATTCTGCACCCGTAGAGTGTCACTTACTGTATGCCTAGCACTGTACTGGAATATTGCATGGATAACAAAGGCTTAAAAGACATTACCTTTTTTCTACAATCACTTATAATTGCTTCACAAATGTAAGCAAGATATGTCTATGTGGCTCAAACATTTTTCTTGGCAGAGCAGCATCCTTGAATTAGGTCCTAAATGGTCTAATAGACACAGATCACTATAGAAGTTTTGGAAATATGTTTCTTTTTGGAAAAATGCATTGTCATGTGCATGTCCATCTTGGCTGCAATCAGAATTCGGATACATATTACTGCATGTCTCTTTATATTGCATCCCTCTCTGTAAATCAATTCCACATAATCAGACACTAAGTAACTTGCCCTCATCTCCTTTTCACCCATATTCTGACAGGTGCAAGGCCTGCCTCACGCATCTTGCTACAAATCCATTCCTATAACCACAGTCATCCTCACCTGGAGTGTTGTAATTCCCATCTAAGTGGCCTCTATACCTCCAATTCCTCATCTCTTCAGTCATATACATAGCTGCCGTCTCAGTCTTACAGAGAGCTTTCACGTGTGCCAATCCAGTCCTCAGGACCTTAATGGCTCTCCATTGTCTACAAATTAAAGTCCAAACTTTTTATAGTGATGTTTGTGATCCTGGGTGACCTCTCCTATGTCTTTACCAAGCAGCTGGTTGTCTGTAATCTAACCACACATCATTGTTTGACCTAAGTCCTTACCTTTGCTCAATTGTTTCATGTACTGGAATATCCTCCTCTCTTCTTAGTATTCCAAGGCCTAAGTCCAATACCAAAAAATGTTCTGCATTATTTCCATCTCTCACTAATTCTGTCTTCCTCTGGGTTTTTCAGCCCATTTAAACTACTTGTGACAATTAAATTATACTACCGTTTTATTTAATCTATAGCCATTTTTATACACTTCTTTACTAGATTGTAAATCCTTTGAGGAAAGTATCATTGATTTCATCATTGCTATATTTTCTTAGGATGATCAAAGTCCCAAGAACACAGGAGGGCTTTTTTGAATTCCTTCCAGATTGAATAGACCATTCAAATAAACTGAGATAATCAAAGGTTTTATGTCTACCTTGGATTAGAGTAACTTCTATTCCTGATATTCTGCATTCACGGTACCAAGGAGGATTTATAAACCAGCTTTAGGCACTGAGTAAAACAAAGTAACAATTGTCAACTTTTCCTACAGATGTGCCTAGATCTGTCTTTGTTTTTTTCTTTCTGTTCCCTAGAATATCTACAACACTGCCCTACCCTTATCTTCGGGGAATGACATGGCTTCTTTCATTAGAATTCTAACTTTAATTTAAAAGACCTACTTATCTGGAGAATCAGTTGCATTTCTTTTCTTTCAGATTTTAATAATACTCAGTAAGAGTTCCCAGAACAAGATAAGGATCCTAAACCTACAAGGAATCGGAGAGAGCAGCTCGCACTAACATTATTTAAACATTATCCTGGGTGTTATTCAAAGATGTTAGATGGAGGATGGACATGGCTTGACCATCACATGGCTTTGCCCTTTTCATCCTAACTCTCCTTCAATCCCAGAGAAGCCCACAGCTGTTAAATTCATACTGTTAAATACCAACAAGAGGGCAATGGTTAAAAGGGACTTCTGAGTTCATTGCTTTTTCTTCACGCAATTATGAGCAAAGAGTTGGAAAGAAATTCACAGCAGAAGTGCATTTAGAGAAGGCTAAGAGCAGCAGAAAACCAGATGACACATTCTGGAATAGGAGCAATCAAGGTTCTATTCAATCCTTTCCCTCTACCCCGTACATTGGAATATTTTCCCCTTTGAAACTTCTGCACAGTTGCACAGGTGTATTGAATTCACACTGATCCATCAAAAAAAGCAAGAAAATTATTTGTATGTCAACAGCATCCAGAAATTTCAGCAAATTCTTTAAAATGCAGAGCTTAAAAATAATCTGCTAAGTATTATCTCTTACTAACAGGACAATGGTGATGCTTTTCAGTTGCAAATAATCTGTTGATCTAACTGTAAAGTATTTGTAGAAAATAATAATTGTACCTAGCTCTGTGCCAGGTAATGGGAAGGTATATGCCTAGGCCAGCAGTCAGCAAACTTTCTGTAAAGGGCTAGGTAGTATGACAGGCTTTGCAAAATATCCAATCTGTGTCACAACTGCTCAACTCAATCTTGTAGGTAGAAAGCAATCTCATATATTGCATAGGCAAATGAGCATGTCTGTGTTCCAATAAAACTTTATTAACAAAACAGGCAGCCAGCTTGCAGCCATAGTTTACCCTGGGCTATACTATATGTTCTTTGATTACAGTGATCTTATCTTTTGTGGTAACCATTGCATCTCCAGTGTCTGGCTTAGTGCCTAACTCATAGCAGGGGCCAAATAAATACTTGTAAATAAAAAATTAATTAATTTTACAAAAGTATATTCCCTGTCCCCAAAGAGCTTACTATCTAGTTTTTATTGTAAGACAAAAACAAGAAAATGTCAAGTAAGAAAAGTTCAAGAATTATGAATTTGAGGTTAGTTCCTGGACTTACCAACTCTTTCTACCAACTCTAATAAGGGTTTATATTTGAACTGATTATGTCTCCATGTCTCAAGGGCTCAGTTTTTCTAAATATTGAGAGTGGGTGTAGGGTTAGGGTTAGTTATAAAACTACTATAATCAATGGCTTCTTAGGTTGCGTCTGTGAAATTCAGCTCATGTCAAGAAACCAAAGGAGGCCCCATAAAGTTCACAAGATAAAAAGAGACTGAGGTTGACCAGATGCCCAAGTGCCCTCCATTCATGATCACCTGCCACCTTTGACACATGCATTCCTCCATGGCAAGGAAGATGAGTCAGACCCATCCCACCTCAGCAAAGCTCCCAAGAGGGGCTAAATAAGGGTGATACAGCAAGAAAGTGGCATTCTCAGAAGGACAGGCTTGATATGGAATTCTCTCCCTAGTCAACACAGGTCATCTCCTGGGGACTATAGCTGGATCTTAGTTTAAGACAAGGTGATGGCTAGTGAATGAATTAGAGTCCCCAAATAAAGCAGATAGCACACTCAGGATAATTCAAGGATAGTTTATTTACAAAGGGATTATTTATAAAGGTGTAGACAGCATATAGGGAAGCCACAAGTGATGATACAACACCCAAGGGTTAATAAGAGGAGAGAAATCACCACCCTCAAGCCCAAAGGTCCAAGGGGAGGGAGAGTATGCAAACCCTGAAGGAGAGAGTCATTTAGAGCACCACTTGTACTCACTGTTAAATTAGAACTAATCAATCAACACTAATGTGCACATATAGAAGTAAAACTCAATGGAAATCAAGCAGGTGGGAGGAAGAAAGAGGGGATGGGTAAAATCACACCTAACGGGTACAATGCACACCATCCGGTGATGGACACACTTATAACTGTGACTCAAACTGTACAAAAGCAATTCATATAGCCAAAACATTTGTACCCCCATAATATTCTGAAATAAAAAAAAAATTCAGGGGAAAACAAAAAACAAAAAAACCCAACCTAGACCTCCATGTGAGGAGCAGTGACTTTGGGTTGAGGGACATGGCTAGCTGGAGGTGACTTCACAGGGAGGGAAGCAGGAAAGTGATTTTCCATCCTCATTTCCCTCCTCCCGCCAATCTCCTTTCAGGGCTCCTGATTGGCTGAACCACACCAGACTCCAGAGGGTGGAAGCCTGTCAATATAGTCCACAAAGGCCAGCCTCCAAGGGCAGGGAGCGGGGTGGAGAAGGTTGAGAGTGGCTCTGATGCAACAAACAGAAGATGTCCCACACAACTGTAGCCCAAAAGGACTGACAGCTCATTACACCAAGGCCATCTGTGAGGACTGTTAGGTACATCAGGATGACATCAGATTGATCACCCATACACTCCCATTTTTCTCCTGAATGAGATTTTCACCACTGTCTACAAGGAAATGAATTAAGCAATTTTCTGTTCCCTGCGGTATAAGGAGATCTCTTGCCAACCACTCTCATTTAGCAGATGGTAGGTGATACCATGAGGCCTGTTTGACTCCTCCCAAGGCGATTAGCCAGGGAGAGAGGTCACTGGGGTCAGAAGACTGGGTTTCTAGCTCTGGCTCAGCCCCTTAAGTGGTTTGGTGACCACAGGGAAGTCACTTCTCTTGGGACTTAGCTTCACTTTCCTGGCTTAAAAAATAAAGTCATTGGCTCTGATAATCTGTGGTCAGAGTTTTTAACCTAGAGTTCTATTGAAATTATTTAACACCTTTGAAAAAACTGTGCACATGGGCATTTTTCTATCAGAATAATAGTGGCTACCTTTTATCAAGCACTTAGTACCCACTAGGCACTTAGGCACTGCGAGTAGCTTGTTCTCTCTCTCTCTCTCTGTCTCTCTCTCTCTCTCTCTCTCTCTCTCTCTGTCTCTCTCTCTCTGTCTCTCTCTCTCTCTCTCTCTCTCTCTCTCTCTCTCTCTCTCCCCCTCTCCCTCTCACTCTCACACTTTACAAAAATCTCCCACCCATAGTCTCTCTCACCTATCTAAAGATT
>CAUYRT010054447.1:0-15044 GCA_963574885.1 Lepilemur ruficaudatus | reverse complement strand
GATCCGCCCGCCTCAGCAAGAGCTTTCTTTAGACTAAAATTCTGTCCGTCATAAAATAATATAATCTATGGCACAAAAATCCCCATAAACTCTTATATAACTCTGCTACAGAAATCTATAAAATTTAGATTGGTTCTTCCTCTGACAGATTCTACCTTGTTACATTCTAATTTTGCAGATATTGTCAAATTTTACTGTCAGGTATAGAGTCTTATGTCCAACAGTTATAAATCTCATTTCCAAAAGAGACAACCCTGAGTCAGAAAACTGGGTATTTTGAAAAAGACACAATGGAAGCTTAATCTTAGAACCTTCCATTGGAATGCAATGGAATGGACATTGGAAAGGACCATTTCCAGTGTTGTTACACACAAATACGCCCTTACACGTTGAGGTATACACCCAGTATCACACTTAGCTCTGGGCAACAGGTGCCTATGCTCTGGGTCCTTTCCTGGCCATGCATCTTCCCATGGGCATGGAGTCCATACTCTATTTACCTGGGCTGCCTAAACTCCCTACCAAAACGGCCCTGATCCTCTTTCCAAGGCCTGCAAAGTCCTCTTTCCTGATCCATCTTTGTAAGGGTAGACCATGCCATTAGTGTTTGTGCCCCTAGGCCTTGTGGCTCAGGAGTGGCTCTTTGCCAATGGTGTGTATGAAGCTTGGATGTGCCTTGTGCTCACACATGCATGTGTGATGTGAGGCCCTTCAAAATGTGAGATGAAGTCAGGAATGGGAAGACAGAGGGTTAGGGATGTGTATTTTTATTTTCTTTCCTCTCCTTAACTTATCTTTTAAAACCAAATGCTACTTCAAGTCAGCCAGGTACAAGACTTGAATTTATTTAACACAATAAAGAACTTCTAGCTAGATCCAAAGCTTATATTATATTTAAACAGTTACCGTAATTAAAGTCAGGAACAATGAGTCAAAGAAATGCATATAAATTATTAAAACAGAGGGAGGACACAGAAAACAGGATGGGGAAAAGAAAGAAGGAGGCGGTTGTGATGGGAAGAGATGGGAAGATGGGGGGAATACGTGGGAAAGTTTTCCTCTCCTGTGGTCTGTCGCTGGACCCAGGTACAACTGAGAAAAAGAAGGAATCTAAAGAAAATTTCCTGTGGTTTCGCATTTTTTTTCTTTCTTTGTTTCTTACTCTTCAATAATTCTGAGAAATGTAACCAGTGTGATTAGGCTTGTTAATTTGGTGCTTTGCTTGTTTTTCACGTTCTGGAATTCTGAGAGAGTCTGTGCTTCCCCCCGCCCCGCTCTTTTCATCTTGTGGTTCACCAGTAGATGTAGCCACCCAGGGAGGTGTCAAACCTTAGAGCATAAATGCAATGACATTAAAGAGCAAAAGACAGTCGGTTTGTTTTCCTTGGTTCCTGTGTGAATTGGAAGAACTGATGCAGAACGAAAGTGCCAAAAAGAGGCAAACTGCGGTTCACCAAATGTGACTTCGCTCGTCCGAAAAAGGGGAAGGAAAAAAAAATGGAGGTGCCGGGGATTGAACCCGGGGCCTCGTGCATGCTAAGCACGCGCTCTACCACTGAGCTACACCCCCCTACGCCAAAATTAGCTTGAAACATTTCTATGACCTGTTACTACTATTTTTGCCAGTAACACACAAATGTTTTATTTTTTGAATTCTCCATACTGGAGACCGTCTCGCGGTTATGCTGGGAGAAGGAAAACTGAATGTTATATCGAATGTCCCCGTTCTGGTCCTGGGATCTCTAGCTGCTGGTCACCCTCTCGGACGCCCGCTCGACTGCCACCTGCCGGGCAGAGAAGGGAGCAGTCCTCCTGGACGGACGCTTCAGTGAAAAGTCTGGGATGGGGTGCGCTCTGCTTTAAAGGGTGGCCGGAAAACTGCAAATATAATGCAGGAAGCTAAAAAGAAAAAAAGCCCTAAACACTGCCGTGGGGATTTAGGTCTAGGTGGGAAAGAAGACAGGAGGTGAACTGCAGATCGGCTCGTGCAGCTCCCGCAGGTTCCCGGCCCCGCCGCGGAGCGGAGAACCCGCCCCGGCTGCGTTCCGCGGGCTCTGAGGCTGGAGTCTTGAGAACCACCGAGACGCGCACTGGGAAGAGAGGAGCGAGAAAAACGCACCAGCATTTATGGAGCCCCCTTCCGGGCGGAATTCGCCACTGAATAAAAAGTACACCGGAGGACAGCATTTTGACGGGTAGGCTTCATCTGCAAAACCAATTAAAAGTGTAAACCGTCCATGCTTGTGGAGAATTCTTGGGTATAACCAGCAGGAGCTTTCTGCCATTCGCCAAAGCTTGGTATGACAGTCAACCCAGAAATTCAGTTTTGAAGCAAATCCTTCTCTAAGTTTTCTGCTGATTCTCTCTCACCACTAAGGGACCTGGGTGTTCTTGGAAACCTGAAAATACCATCTTCCCTATGGTTCCTTCCCAGCTCCAGGCCGGGCCCTCCAGACCAGTCAAAGCCCAGCTGGCCTCTGCAGCTACGGGTGAACAGGCATGGCGAATGGCAGACTGTAAACGTACAATGCATGGGCCACAGGCGAATCTCAAACCCAAAGATTAAAGGGACACAGGCGTCATTTGGGTTCAGTCGCATGACCTCAAAACATGGCGCCTTGGCATTTGAGAAACGAGCAGAAGCAGAAAGATCTCTCTGACTTTCTCTGGTCCCTTTCTCTCCAGCGGAAGGCAAGAAAAGCTAGCTGATCATCCCCTTAAAGTAGATCATAAGACCTTAATTTCAGAGAGGGGTCTTCCCTGTGCCTGGACGAAAGGAATGAAGATGCAGATGCCAAGAAGAATCTGAACAAAACCGGCTTTACTAAGTTTCTCCCAGGTTATTACCATTAGATCATACCCTCTTTTGTGCAATTATACTTCTACAGTACTATCCACTTTATCGAATTTAAGCATAAAAATACAGTAAGTCTGCAGTGTTATTGATTGGGTCTTGGAAACTACAACTTTAAGCGAAATGACTTATAATGAAACCAATTTTACCATCGACTAATTGATATAAAAAGAGTTGAGTTCCTATGGCATATTTGTGGTCACAAAAAAACACTACCAAATTTCTAAATAAAGACTCTAAACACTTTTTTTTTAAACAAGGTCTCGCTCTGTCACCCATGCAGTGGCACTATCATAGCTCATGGAGCCTTGAACTCAAGCTAAGTGATCCTCCTGTCTCAGCCTCCTAGGTAGCTGGGACTACAGGAGTGCACCAACTCCCCGCTAATTTTTCTATTTTTTATAGAGGCGAGGTCTCACTATGTTGCCCAGGCTGGTCTCAAACTCCTGGCTTCAAACAATCCTCCCAAAGTGCTGGGATTACAGGCTCCAAACACATCTAATATTAAACATTGAAATAAATGTGAGCTACATATACCTTTAAGAAAATTAATAAAAACAAGTATAATAATTACTATATTTATCCTTTTTTTTGGTGAATCAGTGAGTGAATGCAGTGGTAGTGGCAGTGGATTAGATGAAGGAATAAATGTAAAGCAAAAATTTTAAGAAGCACCTCCTACCACCACACAGTTCAAGAACAAAGAAGAACAAATATGGCAGGCTTGCTGAGCGCTTTAGAATTTATTGTGCATTTATATGATTATTATTATTTTTTTTGCAATAACTTGTATTCATTCATTTTCCTGCTTATTCCAGTTTGAGGTAGTATGTGGCTGGTGCCTACACCCATTACTCAGAGCGCCTGGCAGGAACCCACCCTGAACAGGAAACCTTTCCATCGCAGGGCGCTCACACACACACACACACACACACACACACACTCTCACTCACTCACTGAGACTGAAACGATTTAGACATGTCAATGAACCTAATGTGCACATCTTTGGGATGTGGGAGGAAACCACAGTATCCCGCAGAAAACCCACACAGACTTGGGGAGCGTGTGTCAACTCCACAGGGACACTGCCCCGGGGAAAATCAATTTTTTTCTCACTCAACATAAGGACCTGCTATACACAGATATTCCTATTTCTCTGGGTCTTGATTTCTGAAGGTTCCTGTGTCACCTAAAACTTGTATTTAATAAATTTGTATGCTTTTCTCTTGTTAATCTATCTTTTGTTATGAGGTCTCAGCCATGAACCTAGCACTGGGTAAGGAAAGGTATTTTTTCTCCCCCACCCCTTCCTTTAAGTGCTTTTTGGATGACACCACAGGAATCTCCAAAGGTGGAAAATTACCTAAGGAAGACCGGGCAAGGTGGCTCACTCCTGTAATCCTAGCACTCTGGGAGGCCGAGTCGGGTGGATCGCTCAAGGGCAGCAGTTCAAAACCAGCCTGAACAAGAGCGAGACCACCACCCCCACCCCCACCCATCTCTTCTAAAAATTGGCCAACTAAAAATATATATAGAAAAAATTAGCTGGGCATGGTGGCACATGCCTGTAATCCCAGCTACTCAGGAGGATCCCTTGAGCCCAGGAGTTTGAGGTTGCTGTGAGCTAGGCTGATGCCACGGCACTCTAGCCCGGCCAACAGAGTGAGACTCTGTCTCAAAAAAAAAAAAACAAAAAAAAAGAAAATTACCTGAGGAAGCTCAATAAAAACAGGTATTTCCAGGCTTTACCCATGAGACTGAGATGCTGCACGCTTTCAGAATCTCTGGAAGGGGGCCTGGGAATCTAGTTATTTAAATCTTTCCCTGTTGCATTTGATAATCAGGCAAGGTTGGGAAGCACTGGGCTTGAAAATCTAGTGACAACGGAAGCTGAAACAAGGATCTTGGAGAAAGTTAACACAGGGAGAGGAGAAAGACTGGAAGGGAAGAGGGGACCCAAGAGCAGAAGACAGAAGAAGAGGTGGGAGGAAGTGTACTGCAAGGTGGGGCCTTAAAGATGAATGCTCAGATCTGGACATGTTTAAGATTCCCAACGCTCCTATGCTTCCTCCAGGTACTAGACAAGACAGAATGCCCTTTGCTCTAACATGAGGGAGCAGAAGGTGTCCATCCTTCTAGTTCAGTCATTTGCAAAATTTAGGTGCATCAGAATCATCTGAAGGGCCTGTTGAAACATATATTGGAAACATCCTCTTCCAAATTTCTAATTTAGTAGATCTGAGATGGGGCCCAAGAATTTTCAGTTCTAACAGTTTTCCAGATTATGCTGACGGAGATCCTAGGACCAAATTTCAGAACCTCTGTAGCAAAAACCCAGCTTGTTTTACCTGAGACTCTTGTGACTTTAAGAGTGTCTCACTGCTCCTGAGTTCCTGGATGGGTGCATCTCCTAAAATGTATGTTTGAGGTTCTTTGGTCACATATAGCTGTCATTCAAAACTAGTACCGGGAAGGCAACTTATGTGGTTGTCGGGGAGCAGTGCTGAGTGTCCAAGCGGGAGGTGTGCCTCCTAAGGCTTAATCGGCTCCAGCTGCAGGGGGAAAGGCTAACTTAGCTTGCTTGCCTGTTTGCTTATTTTTAGCACATGTAGTTGGGAATCCAAGCCAAAAAATAAGAAAAGACAGACTGTAGACAAATGCATACATTTTACAAGATTATCAGAAAAAAAATGAAGTTCTGAGTTTGGGCATCCAAGCAGCCTTTTACTCACAGGATCTGAGGTTCAATCTGATCCATGTGCACCCAAATTATGTCTTTCTTCTCCAGGTAGAAAGCTATCAAAACCTGGCTTGCTCCTGGGGACGCTCTTTTACAGCATTTGCAGCTGGTTCTTCTGCTGCTCACACATTGTTATAGGCTAGAAAGAAGTCTAGAGAGCAGAACTGTGAGTAAGCTAGGGTTGCTACACAATTGGAGAGAAATCGTTCAAGATTTTGTCAATCATTGACCCTGTTCTCTGTACTGCTCTAAGGAAGGCGTAATGGGTGGTTCCTGCAATCAGTGGAACAATGCTTAAGGTCTATACTAGCAAAGGCTTTAGGGATAAAAAAAAGAAAGAAAGAACCTGCATGCACTGGAAAAGGAAGGTGGGTGCTGCAGGATTTAGGGATTCTGTGGATTTGCAGACCAAGAAAGATGGAGCGTGTCTTCAGGGAATTAACACATACACATACACACACACACACACACACACACACAGGGGTGGGGAGTGGGAGAGGGAGAGAGAGAGAGAGAGAGAGACAGAGAGAGAGATAGAGAGAGAGAAGTAGTTTGAATGACGTGAATGGTTTTGCCATTCACCAAGCTAGTAAGTAGAGGAGGAGGAATGGGATTTATGCTTTCTCAGATTTTTTATTTGCAGGAAGTGGGATGGTATGCAGAAGGGGATGAAGATAAGTTTTGTTTTGGACAAGAATTCAAAATTCTTATGAGACAGTCTCATGGAAATGTCTGATAAACATGATTCATGGATTTAAAACTCTACAGAGAACTCAAATCTATAGATTTTGATTTTTATGTGTCTATAGGAGAGAGTGCCCATAAAAAATGGGTACAGGATTGAAAAGTAGCCTTTGAGATTTGGGGATGGGAACTTATTAATGAAATTCATGGAAAGTTGATGAAGATTCTTTGCTTGATCCGACTTTAGTCAGGCTTCTGAATCTTCTCCTGCACCCATCTGTGTACTTCTTTGTAAAATCCCGATTTAGCAAAGGACTCTGCTAAGTCAGTTTAACAAGAACCTCCCTCTCTATATATCTGATTATCTCAATATCTGATCTGGTTCCTCATGCTCCACCATCCCTCAGGTGATGTCTGATCACCCTGGCCTGTCTTCAGCAAGAATCCTGTTAGGTTGGTTTAGCCACAATCTTCCTTACCCCCTGATATTTCCTCTTAGTAAATTTCTCTCCACTGACCCCCACCCTGCTCTTTGCCCATTCTGTTTTCAGAGTTGAACCCAATCTGTCTCTCCCACTGCAAAATCTTGCTGCAGTGATCCCTATACCTACCACTAGGCATTTTTATTTCTAACTTGATTTGTTTTGTTTTGACTGCATTTGTAAGTGTATTCAGCAAGTTTTGAAGATATTGAGGCAATTTGAAGCATCCTGGAGTTTTCCCAAGTGACTTCTCTATGATCTCCTGCTTTTTACATAAATGCCAAGGAGATGAGAATTATGTACCATCTTGAGTACAGTAAGAGCATATGGAGCTCTTAGCCTCCAAGTTCCTACAGGCTTCCATTCACACTTCCCTCTCTCACCAAGGTTTTTACTTTCTCTTCATGTGATGCAGTGGACGAATGGAAAGGACAGAAGTTTTGGGGCTTCGAAAGGGGACTCTTTGAAAATCTCCTGGAATTCCATTATTTTCCCCTTCAAAGACAGACCTAATATTGTCTAGGGACAGTAAAAATGAGAAAAGTGGAATAAAAGAGGACAGAATGCAAGAGAGGAAACTAAGCACATATTTCTGGATCCATTTTGCAGTGGACACAGGGTGTAAAGTATATGTGGAAAAGAGAATGGGACTGAAGCCAAAGTAAACACAGAAAAGGGGGCAGAAGTAAGGGGAGGAAAATGGACCCAGTTAGGCATTGCCCTTCTTTGAGCAGAAGACAGTGTAGAGGATAGTTTTGGATGATAACCAGGTAAAGGAAGTCAGAAACAGAGTGGCGGCAAGTTAGGAGGGTTAGAATTCTCAGGTTAACAAGATGGCATAATAAAGGAGAGAAAAAAATCTCAATGAACTCTCATTCTTTTTGTTTCAAAATTAGAGCCCTGTGAGAAAGCTGACAATTGGATTTTAACTCACAAAGATCTCAGATCCTAATATTACCACTATTGAGGATCTAAACCTCTTAGCTCTGCTCTGGCCTTTTTGGAGGAAAGATTAGAACCATGAATCACAGTATTAGTCACAATTGTCCTTCTGCAGTCCAAGAGGGTGACCCAAACCGCAGGTAACCTGATTCCAATTCATTAAAAAGATGAGCTACATATTCTTTCCACAGTAAGAGAATCCCAATGCTGATGATAAAGATGAGAAAATAACTTCCAGGGGATTTTTTTTCAGTTTCAGTAATTTCAATATATTCAGTTTCAATAGTTGCATGTAACTTCAAATATTTTGCTTTACTTGAAAATGCTCACCAAACTTTGGGAAAGGGGAGAGGAATCCATTAATTAAAGTTCCCTGTGTGTCTGTTGCATTAAATACACTTAGAATGTTCAATTTATTTAAAGAGAGTAAGAATTTCCTTTAATAATAAGATGTGAATCTGAGTAGAGAATACTCTTCAATTTTTACATTTACCTCCATATTTGTTCATGGTGACATTGTGTTTTATTAATAGTTGCTGCATGTTTAGGCAATATTTGCAGCTCTTAGAGTCAAGATTAAGCTACCTTTCTACAATGAATTGGGATATAGTTGTTCCTTTTTTGTGCTCTGCAGCAGTTTATGTAATCCTGTATTGGAATGACAGGAAGCACTCATAATATTAATCCAAATCTTGTGCTTGTTTTGGGACACCCCTCACTCCACTCCTGGTCTCTTCCTCATCAATGTCCATGGGTTCCAGCCCTGAGCTAGATGTCAAAGCCCAAAGTAGGCACTCTAACAATGTTGCCTGAACAATTTGGAGATAATTTGAACTTGGTCTTAACTCCAAAAGAAGAGACTACGGAAGCAAACACTAGCGGAAACAGGAGAAGTTGCTGGGAAAGACTCTCTTTGTGGGAAAGAATGTTTAGAATAACTTGTCATTTTCAAGGAGCCAAAACTATGGTGAAATGGATAGAAGGGTGTTATTGCTTTACTTCTGGAGTTGGACGTTTTACATCTTTATTATCCCACCCATACTTTTGGTGACTGTGGGGTTCCCCCCCCCCAAAAACCCTATTGCTCTATGGACTAACCCACAGTGACCTACTGAGTGCCTTCTTTCTTCTTGTCAAGACCAGGTTAACCTTGGGAAGTCTCCAAGTCAAGCATGGAAGTCACCCAGCTCCATGAAAAACGACGTGCTGGACAGCGTCCATTCACCCCTGTCTTTTAAAATAAATAGTAAATGCGAACTGAATAACCCACTTTTTAGTGGCCTTACATCAACCTTGCACTTTCAGTAGAACCCTCTTTGAAACTTTCTGGTCACTATTGCCCAGCCTCCAGCAGCGCCCTCATTCCTTTCGGACTCCTACCCTCCAAAAGTACCATCTGTGTGCGCACTCTCCCTGCTCTTGCTTGCTTTCCCTACAGGTTGCAGCATCAGCTCCAGGGTGAAGATATTCCTCCCTACCCCACTTCTCTCTAAGTCATTAACCAAAGACTTCAGCAGGGTTCACATTGATGAACTATCTGTCCTCCCTGTCACCGTTTCTGACATGTGTCTTAATTTTTGCAAATTTTAGAGGGTGCTGTAAACAGTTTTTAACTGTTAGTGAATTTTAATTTTAAACGAGGAACTTTTTATTAAAATCAACATTAAAAAAAAAACCTCCTTCCCCCACCTCGCTACATTCCCTTTGTGTTTTACGTGATAAAATGCTCTCATCAGCTGGCCGCGTGGCCTAATGGATAAGGCGTCTGATTCCGGATCAGAAGATTGAGGGTTCGAGTCCCTTCGTGGTCGTCTGTTTTCATTCTCGGAGTTGGAAGATGCTTAAAAAATTGCGGCGTTATTTCTTGCTGCGATCTGGCTGCGGGTTCACACCTAAAGGTAGAACTCTCTTTTTAACGTGTTATATGGTGTGACTGCTGTGTGAGAGTGCTTTACAAATGACCAAGGCAGAAATAGCACGTGTCCTCAAGGAGCTTACTTTCTACTGGAGCAGAGAGACAAATCAAGCAAACGAGGGAGGCAGGGAACAGGGAGCAGGGAGGGTGAGGGGAGAAGACTAAAACACTTGTTTCAAGTCCTGTGAAAGAAATAAGCAAGGGGCGGAAATCAGAATAAGAGATGGTGGCGTCCTCCTGGAGGTCTTGAAGAGATGCTATTTAAGCTGAAGGTTGACTATATTTTAGGCAGAGGCAGAGCATTTTCTTATCTCGCTGAGAATCTGAAAGCACCAGGCATTCTTAAAGTTCAAGTTACTGAATATTTTTAGGGGGTGGGGATCACTACCAAAAACAAATTAACTGAAAGGGATAAAGGTGAGTTAAATTTCTGAGAATGAGATGTCTGACAAGGACTCTCTATGACTGAGGCTCTGAAGATGATTTGAAATTGGTGTCCTCCACTAGCTACCACAAATATAACTGTCACCACCTCCTAAATACCGATCTCATAAAAAGAATAAAGGCAGAAACCATCAAAGGTTTTATTTCAAACTGAACTATCCTCTGTTGCAACTTCTATTAGGGTAGTCATGATAGGTTGAGTTTAAGCAAGAGGACAAATGTTATAAATG
Organism: Lepilemur ruficaudatus; assembly: GCA_963574885.1. Classification (NCBI taxonomy): domain Eukaryota; kingdom Metazoa; phylum Chordata; class Mammalia; order Primates; family Lepilemuridae; genus Lepilemur; species Lepilemur ruficaudatus. The sequence goes on along the minus strand of CAUYRT010054447.1, from coordinate 4,753 downwards.
GGTGTGAACATTACTACAGAGAAAGAGCAGTGAGAGATGGATAAGCAGAAGTCCTGATCATTTTTAATTGAGCTCTAGTCACTTTTTGCAGAAAAAGGAGCTAAGTTAATTTTTTTTTTTTTGAGACATATCTGTCACCCTGGGTAGAGTGTGGTGGCGTCAGCCTAGCTCACAGCAATCTCCAACTCCAGGGCTCAAGTGATCCTCCTGCCTCAGCGTACCAAGTAGCTGGGACTACAGGCATGTGCCACCACGCCTGGCCTGGCTGTAGCTTTTATATTTAGGTAATTGATCCATTTTGAATGAATTTTTGTATATGATGTAAGGTAGAGGCTCAACTTTATTTTTTGGCATGTGCATACACAGTTGTCCCAGAGCCATCTGTTGAGAGTATTCTTTCACCATTCAAGCAGGGTGCGGTGGCTCACGCCTGTAATCCTAGCACTCTGGGAGGCTAAGGTGGGTGGATCGCTCAAGATCAGGAGTTCGAAACCAGCCTGAGCAAGAGTGAGACACCCCCCGCCCCCCGTCTCTACTGTAAATAGAAAGAAATTAATTGGCCAACTAAAAATATATATAGAAAAAATTGGCCGGGCATGGTGGCACATGCCTGTAGTCCCAGCTACTCGGGAGGCTGAGGCAGAAGGATTGCTTGAGCCCAGGAGTTTGAGGTTGCTGTGAGCTAGGCTGATGCCACGGCACTCACTCTACCCTGGGCAAGGGAGTGAGACCCTGTCTCAAAAAAAAAAACAAAAAACCTCCAACCTTCTCTTTCTTCTTCGGACATACCAAAGATCACATGGTCTGTTGTGTGTACACCCTGAATTGCAAGTCTGGCTTCCCAAATACAATGTTTTAAATTTAAAGTTTTGTCTCTATATTTGATTTGACTTCAACACATCTAGGATTAGAATTGGAATTACTGGATCATATGGTAATTCTATGTTTAACATGTGAAAAATAAAATGAAGAACTGTTATGTATTAAATGACTTTGTCCAGATTTTGTCCAGATAAAGAAAAACTATGTGGCTGGGCGTGGTGGCTCACGCCTGTAATCCTAGCACTCTGGGAGGCCAAGGCAGGTGGATCGTCAAGTTCTGGAGTTTGAAACCAGCCTGAGCAAGAGCAAGACGCCCTCTCTACTAAAAATAGAAAGAAAGTAATTGGCCAACTAAAAGTATATACAAAAAAATTAGCCAGGCATGGTGGCGCATGCCTGTAGTCCCAACTACTTAGGAGGCTGAGGCAGAAGGATGGCTTGAGCCCAGGAGTTTGAGGTTGCTGTGAGCTAGGCTGACGCCACGGCACTAACTCTAGCCCGGGCAAGAGCGTGTTACTCTTTCTAAAAAAAAAAAAAAAAAAAAAAAAGCAAACCAATGTGCTCAGAGAAGGTGGGTCTCTTTCCTCTCTCTCCCAACTAATGCCTGGAGAAAGCAATTACAATAGTCTCATTTCCCTGGTCAGGAAGACATAAAAAGAACTCTGTTCAGGATTTTGGGAAATATTTTTCCTATCTAGTAAACAGAAGGGAAAAGAAAAATCACCATTTTCTTTTCTGCTCATACTGTTTAAACCATGTTGCTGAGATACAATGGTAGTTCATAAGATTTGAAGTGATACTGGGAAGCAATTGCCTAGGAGGAAAGAAGACAGTAAAACAGAGTGGTAAAGATTATAGACTCAGAGTCAGATAGTCTAGACTTGAATCCTGGGTTGACTATCTTAGTAGCAGTGTGATCTAGAGTGAGTTACTTAACCTCTTGGTGCCTCAGTCACTTCAGCTACGAAGTGGGGATAACAGCAACCTAATGTAGTTTTTTTGTTTGTTTTGGTGTGTTTTTCTTTTTTTGTTTGTTTTTAAACAGACTCTTGCTCTGTTGCCCAGGCTGTGGCATCATCATAGCTCATTGCAACCTCAAACTCCTGGGCTCAAGCGATCCTCCTGCCTCAGCCTCCTGAGTAGCTGGGACTACAAGTGCATGCCAGGAAGCCCAGCTAATTTTTCTACTTTTAGTAGAGACAGGGTCTCACTCTTGCTCAGGCTGGTCTTGAACTCCTGACCTCAAGCAATCCTCCCGTCTCAGCTTTCCAGAGTGGTAGGATGACAGGCTGAGCCACCGTGCTTGGCCTTCATGTAGTTGTTGTAAGGGTGAAACGAGCACGTTACACATAATGAGCACCCACCAAGTGTTAGCTATTATTTTTGTTGTTATTATTATTATAAGTGCAAAACAATTCCTAGGACACTCAGCAGCTGGTAGAGATACAATCCCTAAGGAGTGGGGCCTGCAATTACTAACAGTCTCCTTTACTTGTCCCTGCTAATCCGCATACTACTTAGGTTATATTTTGACCTTTTGGGACATTGCTACATTTTCTTTCTTTTATACAATTCTTCATGTTACCTTCTGAAAATGCAAAACTGACCATGGTCCTCTCATGGTTCCCCATTACCTTTGGGAGAGTTCAAACTTAACACAGGAGGTCTTTCATGATCTGTATCTATACCTTACTTCTTGTCCAGATATCCTGTCATTCCCTCACATTCTCCATGGTCCAGTCAGGGCCAACGACCTCATTCACTCAACCAATATTAATGAGTACCTAGACAGAAACTGTGTAAAGCTGATGAGTCAACAAGATGAAAAAGTGGTTTCTGCCTTCAGGGAGCTTACTCTATGAAAACAATTATAATCATGGTAAGGGTAATGAAATAAAAGTACTGGGCAATAAAAGTAAAATAATGAAAGCTCTATGCCCCTATCCCTGCTATGTTCTTCTGCTAGTTCTATTCCTTTTCCACCTCTTCTGCCCCATTTTTCTTGAAAAGCCTTTCTTGACCTACTTGTTCTTCTGCACTCTCACAATACCCTGTGTATATTGCTTTCACAGAATTTATCCCACTGTTGGTTTGCTTGGGTCTTTCCCCTCAACACTCCCATTCCTCCAGGAGTCTTTTTTTTTTTTTTTTTTTTTTGAGACAGAGTCTCACTCTGTCGCCCCGGCTAGAGAGCCGAGCATCAGCCTAGCTCACAGCAACCTCAAACTTCTGGACTCAAGTGATCCTTCTGCCTCAGCCTCCCGAGTAGCTGGGACTACAGGTATGTGCCACCATCCCCAGCTAATTTTTTCTATATATTTTTAGTTGGACAATTAATTTCTTTCTATTTTTTAGTAGAGATGGGGCCTCGCTTTTGCTCAGGCTGGTTTCGAACTCCTGACCTTGAGTGATCCACCCACCTCGGCCTCCCAGAGTGCTAGGATTACAGGTGTGAGCCACCGCACCCGGCCGCTCCAGGAGTCTTTTATCTCTGTATCCCAGGTATTAAATATTGGTTAAATGAATGATGTTCACTTTTTATCTTGGCATGACTATAGATTCACAAAAAGCGGCAAAAATAATAAAGAAAGTTTCTTGTGTAACTTCCCCCAGTAGTAACATCTTATAAACTCTAGTACATTATCCAAATTAGGAAATCGACATTGGCATAATGCAATGACCTACTGACCTTACTGTATTTCATCACCTTTTGTATGAACTCATTTCTTGGTGTTATTGAACATACATTGAACATATATGTCTGTTCTATTAAATTTTATCATATGTGTAGATTTGTGACTTGTGACTATACATACAATCAAGATACAGAACTATTCTGTTACCACAAAGAACTCCCTTGTGGTACCCCTTAATAATGATGTCCATTTTAAATAGATTTTTCTCTGTTCCACTACAGGGAATCAAGATAGAGAGGATATATTACATATTGGCTATGGAATGCACGGTCCTCCTCTGAGATAGCTTCAGTAACTTTCTTCCCCCCAAATACAAGATTTCTAAATAAGTTTGAATTTTAAAAGAAAATGTTTTTACAAATTAAATTTAACAGCGTTTAATTGAGCAAAGAGCAATTCACAAATCAGGCTGCCCTCAGAACCAGAAGAGGTTCAGAGAACTTTACAATGTGGACAGGTAGCATTTATGGACAGAAAATGGACAGAAAGGGGCAGAAACAGCTTGGTTGGTTATAGCTAGGCATTTGCCTTATTTGTGCATGCCCGGATCAGCAGTCTGTGAGTCACTGAAGCTCAGCTACTGTGATTGGCTGAGACTCAGTTGTTACAAGAAAATATACTCCAAAATTAGGCTTTCAGTTTGTTTATAAACTAAGTTAGGTTGCAGTCCATTTTGTAGGGCCTCAAGGTATGGAGGCAAGCTCCTGCCAAATTTAGTTTGACAATATTAAAATTAACATTAAGACTATCTTAAATCATCTTAAATGATTGTGATTTATAACATTCAGATTGTGATTTATAACATGGTTAAACATTTAATTTTAGAAAATTTGTAGTTGCATCTTTGTTTTTCCAGGAATCATTTCTGTCTTCTTTCTGTTCTAGAATCATGACAATGCTTAAAATGCAGTCTTATGTGGCTCACGCCTGTAATCCTAGCACTCTGGGAGGCCGAGGCGGGTGGATCACTCAAGGTCAGGAGTTCGAAACTAGCCTGAGCAAGAGCGAGACCCCGTCTCTACTAAAAATAGAAAGAAATTAATTGGCCAACTAAAAATGTATAGAAAAAATTAGCCGGGCATGGTGGCGCGTGCCTGTGGTCCCAGCTACTCGGGAGGCTGAGGCAGAAGGATTGCTTGAGCCCAGGAGTTTGAGGTTGCTGTGAGCTAGGCTGACGCCACAGCACTCACTCTAGCCTGGGCAACAGAGTGAGACTCTGTCTCAAAAAAAAAAAA
>CAUYRT010054446.1:0-27955 GCA_963574885.1 Lepilemur ruficaudatus | reverse complement strand
TTTGGTTGTACATAGGTACAGTTGGAGCACTATGTATGTACTCTCTGGACTACTTCGACAGGGTAGGTTTTTGAATGTAACAAGATAAGTCAACTTGAGTTGTAATATATTTTGGGAAATCAGCTCACTACAAATTGTGACCGTAAACATTGTACTGTAAATGTTTTGTAGTTTTCTCCCAGTAAAATTTTTGGAAAAAAGAAAAAAAATAAAAATGTGAAAATGTGAAGAAAAAAAAACTTTGCTTCTGAGGCTTTCAGTTTGGGGTACTGTTTTCTGAGCCCCAACAACATCTACTGGAAAGACAATGTTTACAAATCAAGGTGCTAGTCAAACTTCCTGTCGTAGCTCAAAATAATCATTGTGGTCTCTCTAAGATACAACTTTGAAAATTAAGTAGAATAAAAGAAACGTTGTTCGTTGACAATCTGAACTGATCCAGTGAATTTCTTTAGTTATTAAATATTCAAATGACTGCTTAGAAAGCCCAAATTGCTATATTTATAATTCTTGTATTGATTCCAAAGTACAAAAAGTTATTATTGTAATCCTATGACATTTTGACTGCCTTTTGCTGAACTTACTGTATATACTGACTGGTGATAATTTATTTATATCTTTATATTTCTCCTTCCACTGGATAAAAGTTCAATTTTGCCTTTCTTCAAACTGCCTTGTAAATAGTAAGGAGTGAATATGTGCCGAATTGAAATTGATAGTCTACCTGGTGCTAATGAAGTATAACAGAGGAGAATAAAAACACAGTTATCGTAGTAATTTAATATTTGCTTTAAAAAGAGTAAGAACGTGTTTTCTAAATGTTAGACTTACTGTTTCTACTATGAAATTAAAATATAACTTAGGATAGCCTAAATTGATATTACATTTCTTCCAAGAGATCTATTGATCACCAGGACCTTCAAGCCCACCATTTAAGTAATAGATGGCCATGGCCAGTCCAACAAACCTTCTATGCATCCCTGGCCCAGAAACAGGTGTTTTTGGCTATTCATCTTGCTTAGAAGAAAGAAGCAGCCTCTGCAGCTATGGAAAATTTGTTTCTTTAAAAACTACATATATTAATAGCATGTATTGAGAGAGAGAGAGAGAGAGAGAGAGAGAGAGACAGGTTATAAAAGCAATCTGTTCACTTCTAAAAATTTAGAGACTACAGATACATATTAAATATGAAGAAGAAAATGAAATTAGCTCCAGTAAACATTTTGGTGAACATCCTTCCAGTCTTTTTTTCCTGAGCATTTTTGTCATAGTTAAGATTATACACTGTACATTCCACTTGGTATCCCGCCATATATACACACACGTATCTATATGCATATCCCTGCTGTTTATGAGAATTCAAGGAAAGTCCTTACTGACACAGATAAACATCTCCCAGAGTTGCATCAAGGTAACATTTCTCAAGTTGTGGGTAAGATTAATAGCAGATTCGTATGTTAGACATATGAGCTTTGAAATATAAAGTTCTTTGGAAGATTATTTACACATATTTTCCATGGACAGGAAAATAAGTTTCATCCGTGTTTGATGCCATGACTGTTGCACACAGAGTACCTATGCACCGTCAGGGGCATGACACCCAGGGAAGGTGTCGACAGGGGGCAGGGGATGGGTGGCAGTGGCTGCCGCCAGGTGGTGAGTGCTCTGTGCAAACCCGTCTGCAGTCCTCCGGCCTCTCTCTTCTTAACTGCTCCTTGTCAAGTGTGGTCTCTCCATGCGTTTCTTCTTCCTCCCTTTTTCTCAACTCGCTCGCTCTCTCTTTGCTTTGTATTCTGGAGTCATCTCAGGTGTTGTGAAATCAAAGGTCTTATTCCAGTCCATGGTTGTATTTTACTTGCTTAAGACACTTTCTGGACTTCCTGGAATGCCAATTTCAAGAGAATCTTTTTAGTTCACCTCCAAGTACGGCCACTTGTGCTTTCCCTGGGCTAAAAGAGTGCCCCATTGCTTCACTCTGGAACACGTCCCCCTGAGATGTTTCAGAGAGGGCAAGATTTCATTTTCTCTCCTGTTACAGGAAAAACTCAGCTCTCAGGGATTCATCTCCATGGCTACCACTCTGCTTCCTGTTCCTGACTGCTGTCAGTCATCCACAGTGGCCACTGGCTTTTTAAAAAAAAATAAAAAGCAAGTTCAGCTTCTGAGCAATATACCTAGCCTTCACATGGGCTTCTTTTTAAGGCTGGATGGGCCAGTGGCTGTGCTCTTCTCCCCGTCTCCTGGGGACACTGGAGAAAGGCCCAGGCTTTTGGCTCTAACTATGCTCAGCATTGCTTCCCCTAAGTGCTGGGAGCCACCACTCGCCTCTAAGGGTAGTTGTCTGCATTAAGTGGGAATTCCCTCCAAAGGCTATTTGTTCACTCTGCTGGGGCTGTTAGAGTCATCGGGACATCTGAGATAGCAGGGTCTGGGAAGCAGAGTGACTCCCACAATTCTCCTGAGCAGTATGGTCTCCAGACATTATCCTTTGCTGCAGAAAGGTCCACAGTAGTGCAGGGATTGGCATCCACTTTAAGCAAAGGTCAGTTTCAGAAACTGACTCTCAGAATTAAGTTAAGGTGGCACTGTTGCTTAGAATAAAAAAATGTTTATATTAGCTACCATTTATTGAGGCCCAGGATTGGTCATGTTCTCAACATAGGTTATTTCATTTTAATCATTACAGCAACCATGCAAAAATACATATTATTTACCCTAGTCACAGTTAAGTCAAAGCTGAAACAGACCAAGTGACTTCCCAAAAGGTACATAGCTAGTCAATGGCAAAACTGAAATCCAAACCCAAGTCTGCTTGGCTTCAAATCCTGCCTCTTAGTCACCATGCTAACAGCCTCCCACAGAGAAAACAGAGATCCCTCCACTGGAGTAAAAGCATGGGTCAGGTCATTATAAAACAGATTATTTGGAATCTACACTAATCAGTCAGTGATTTACAGTGGCCAATTATATGCAAGGTACATTAGCAGGCCAGTGAAGGACAAGCCAAATTATGATAAGGTCCTTGCCCTGAAGTTGGTAAGATGACATCAAACTGAATTCTGAATGAAAATGCAAGACTTAAAGACCAACATTAGGCAATAATGTGGGAGACACCACGAATAACACAGAGAATTTACTATGCATCAAACCCTGTTCTAAGCAGTTTTTTAAACTCTTTTTTTTTTTTTTTGGTGTAGTAAAAAATACATAACATGAAATTTATCATTTCTAAATGTACAGTTCAGTGGAATTAAGTACATTCACGTTGTTGTGCAACCACGACTACTATCCGTCTCCAGATCTTTTTTATCATCCCACACTGACTTTTTACCCATCAAATGGTAACTTCCAATTTCCCCTTTCCCCCAGCCTCTGCTGCCCACAGTTCTACTTTTTGTATCTACGTATTTAACTACTCTTTAACTATTCTGCTTCATAAAGTGGAATCACACAATATTTGTCCTTTTGTGTCTGGCTTATTTCACTTAGCAGAATGTCTTCAGGTTTCATCCATGTTATAATATATTTCAGAATTTTTATTCCTTTTTAAGAAGGAATTCATCAACAGATGGATGGATAACCAAAATGACATACATACATATATGCATACAGTTTTATCATTTATCCATCGATGAACTTTGGGTTCCAAGTACTTTTATAACAATGAATTTGTGAGGTTACTAGTCTCGTTTTCAGATGAAGAAACTGAGGCTGAGATAGATCAAAGAGCTAGCCCAGTAAGTGGTGAATTTGAATCCAGAGGCCTCAGTAAAGGGCCTGAAGTCTTAACCATTATGCTCTACTCTCCCTATATTTTTAAGGGAGAGGTATATGTCACTAAATTCTGGCATTTTACAAGGATGAGGAAATCCCATTAGGTCGATTTGGGATAGGAACCCTTCATGGGGGCTGTGGCTTTTGCCCTGTGCCTTAAGAGACATGAAAGACTGAGATAGATCCCTGGGCTGCAAGAGCCAAGGCATGAGGGGGCGGGGACAAGACTTGCTTTGAAAAGAAGGTTTATGTAAGGACCTGCAGGACTGGCTATTTCCCAAAGGGAGACCGTGCACCAAGCAAAACACATGCTTAAAAAGTGAGGCAAGCAATTACCCAACCACCTCCACACATCTTGCTCTACAGGAGACAGCCTTGTCAGGAGTGTGCTTCCTTAAAATCAACCATTTGGTACAGGAATTAAAAGGGTTTTGAAATCTGAATATGCATCTTCCCTAAAACCTGTGTGTTCATTTAACGCTATAATCAAATGACATTTTGAGAGCCATAGAAGGACTGGGATATATGTCATTTCTTTTTAAGCAGCATGGATTACAGACAGTCCCTGTTTCCTTACTTTATTATTTACTCTTTCTTTCTTGCTTGCCTTTTTTTTTTATTGCTGCCAAGAATATTGTGTTGAGATGTTTCCTTTATATTTCACTGTATCATTCCTCAACACCTCCTTGAGTGACTCTTTCTGCTGAGGTCTGAATAGGGGAAGACAGCAGAAACAATTGAGAATTTGCCAAGAGCCACCTGTGCTCAAGTGGTAGTACGTTGAGGCTTTAAGATTATGAAATTTTGAAAGACAACCCTCTGCCTTTTTTTTCCCCCAAAACCTTTGCCTTGTTTTTCAAAGTGACCGGTTCTCGGCCGGGCGCGGTGGCTCACGCCTGTAATCCTAGCACTCTGGGAAGCCGAGGCAGGTGGATTGCTCAAGGTCAGGAGTTCAAAACCAGCCTGAGCAAGAGTGAGACCTCGTCTCTACTATAAATAGAAAGAAAGAAATTAATTGGCCAACTAAAAATATATACAGAAAAAATGAGCCGGGCATGATGGCACATGCCTGTAGTCCCAGCTACTCGGGAGGCTGAGGCAGAAGGATTGCTTGAGCCCAGGAGTTTGAGGTTGCTGTGAGCTAGGCTGATGCCACAGTACTCACTCTAGCCCGGGCAACAGAGTGAGACTCTGTCTAAAAAAAAAAAAAAAAAAAAGAAAAACAAAGTGACCAGTTCTCACTCTGTTGCCCAGACTGGAGTGCAGTGTTGCAATCATAGCTCACTGCAGCCTTGAACTCCTGGGCTCAAGTAATCCTCCTGCCTCAGCCTCCTGAGTAGTTGGGACTATAGGCATGCACCACCATGCCAAGCTAATTTTTAAAAAAAATTTTTTAGAAGTGGGATCTTGCTACATTGCCCAAGCTGGTCTTGAACTCCTCTCCTCAAACAATCCTCCTGCCTCGACCTCCCAAAGTGCTGGGATTACAGGTGTGGGCCACTGTGCCTGGCCTCTGCTTTCTTACCTGTCTCCCTCTGAGCCCAGAACAAAGTAGTTACCCAATACTTTGAAAATATGATCTCCTGAATGGCATGGAACCAAAAGGCAGGGACTGTTTGGCGTGAAGAAGAAACAAGTCCCTGGTCTGGATTTGGCCACTCTGGTGGTGTGATAACCAGAAAATTAAATAAGTTTTCTAGACATCAGTATACTTATTTGAAAAAATGAAAATCATAATGCCTGTTATTAAGAATTAAGATACCTGTTTATTTCCCTTATCTTTTGCAGCCCATGACTCCTCAGCTTAGATGTGATAAGAGCCGCCTACCCACTAACTGAGATACCGACACTTCAATCCAACACAGCTGGCATTGTTTCACTAAATTCCCAGCTTGTAGGTACTAAAGGGAGAATAATCAGGCAATTACATAGAAAGTTTAATGACTAGTACCATTCCAAAAATACAGTAAACTGAGCAAAGACAGTCAAAATGCTATGGGACAGCAGCAATCGAGAGTTAGTGTTTGATGGGTACAGAGTTTCGATGACACTGGAGAATTTAGAGGCTCCTATCATAAGAGATACATTTCAGGGACTTCTGTCAGAAGATAGCATAATCTTGAGGGGTCTCACGAGTAACAATTTATCCAGTGAAGCAAGCATTTGCTTTTTGTGCTTGCAGTGCTGGTCCTTCCCTATGCCTGGCACCATTGTATCAGCTTGTCTGTCACCCAATGGGACAAAGTTCATGCCTTTATTTTAACTAAGCCTCTTTTCACAGCCACTGAACTAAAACAAACACATGCACAAACATAAAAACTACAAAATATGTGAAGCAAAAACCGATAGCACTGAAAGGAGAAATAGACAAATCAATTATAGGGGAGACATCAACATCAGTCTCCAAACAATTGCTAGAACAACTAGATAGAAAATTGTCAAAGATATAGAGGAACTCAGCACCATGAACCAGCAAGATTGAATAGACATTTATAGAACACTCCACTTAACAAGAGCAAAACGCATACTTGTCTCAAGTATCCGTGGAACATATACCAAGATAGACTATATCCTGAGACATAAAACAAGCCTAAACAAATTTGAAAGACTTGAAGTCACACAAAGTATGTTCTCCAAAAACAATGGAGTAAAATTAAAAATCAAAAGCATAAATTTAAGATGAAAATCTCTAAAAACTTGGAAACTAAACAGCACATGTCTATGTAATTCATGAGTCAAAAAGGAAGTCTCAAGAGAAATTTAAAAATGTATTCATCGAATTGAATGAAAATTAAAATAGAATGTATCAAAATTTGTAGTGCATAGATAAAGCAGTGCTGAGAGGAAAATATGTCTTTCTAATAAGCACATATATTATAAAAAAGGAGGCCAGGGGTGGTGACTCACCTCTGTAATCCCAGTGCTTTGTGGGGTTAAGGCAGGAGGATCACTTGAGGCCAGAAGTTTGAGAGTAGCCCGGGCTACATAGTGAGACCTTGTTTCTACAAAAAATTTAAAAATTAGCCAGGCATAGTGGCATGTGCCTGTAGTTCCAGCTACCCAGGAGGCTGAGGTGTGAGGATCACTTTAGCCCAAGAATTGGCGGCTGCAGTGAGCTATAATGACATCACTGTACTCCAGCTTGGGTGACAGAGCAAGACCCAGTCTCTTAACTAAAAAAAAAAAAAAAAAAGCAAAAGACTCAAATCAATAATCTAAATTTCTACCTCAAGAACCTAGAAAAAGAAGAGCAAACTAAATCCAAAGTTAAGAGCAGAAATCAATGAAATTGAAAACAGAAAAGCAATAGAGAAAATCAATGAAACAAAGAACTAGTTCTTAATGAGCAATAAAATAGGAAAACCTCTAGCAAGACTGACAAAAAAAGAGAAAGAGAAAATGCAGAAATTACTCATATCAAGAATGAAACAGGAGATTCATTACAGACCCTATGGACATGAAAGGGATAACAAGGAAATTGCATTCCTTTATTTTCTACAACAAGTCAACACACATACTAATAACTCTACATACATAAATCTGACAACTTAGAGGAAATGGACTACTCAAAAAATACAAACTGCTATAAATTACCAATGTGAAATAGGTAATTTTTTTTTTTTTTTGAGACGGAGTCTCACTCTGTTGCCTGGGCTAGAGTGCAAGATATTAATAGAAGAAATTGTGGTGGTGATGGGAGAACTTTTTGCTTCTGTCTACTCAATTTTTCTGTAAACTTAAACTGCTCAGAAAAATTAAGTCTATTAGTGTCCGTTAAATGTAAAAATAATTTGCACCCTGCAATATATTTTATGTATTTTAGATCAATTTCTTATTATGCTGATTTATGTATATGTTATTTTTTAATTGTACAAAACACTGGTATTTATATGCAGTCTTTTTGTGTGGTTTAATTCTTACTTTTAATTAAACTCCATGATTAGTATCTAAGTAAGGCATTGCCATTATAGACTGAATATAACAGACACAGGGAAACCTGCAACAACAATATCATAGAGTATGTAATAAGCCTAGTAGGAAGCTCCTTTATTGAGTCAGGGCTGTAATTTCTAGGCTAATATCATTTTTCAGGGTAGTTATGCTTCTAGGCCCTGGAGGGAGACAGCCTGTACCCAGTCCCTGCTCTGCCACATAAGAAATGAGCAACCTTGACCAAGTTATCAGCCTTTCTGAACTTCAGAGTTCCCATCTGCAAATGGAATTAGTAATTAGTAATAATCATTTTCTCATAAAGCTATCGCAGTTTTTAAGCTTAATTTTCACAAAGTGAACACACCCATGTGAGCAGAGCCTTGGTCATGAAACAGAACATTTCCTGGCTCCTGATGCCCTCCTTATGCTCCCTTTGTGTCACTCTGTCCCAATGTAACCACCATTCTGATGCGGCATAGATTAGCTTTGCCTGCTTTCTACGTCATGTCAGTGAATCACGCAGGATGTGCTATTTTGTATTTCACACTTTTTACTTATTATGTTCTGAGATTCATCTGTTGTATGCAATTGCAAATTGTTCCCTCATATTGCTATATAGTATTCCATTGTGTGAATACGGGCATTTAGGTTCATAGTGCTGTTTTGAGGACTGAGTGGTATATACTGAACTGTCCCAAACGGAACACTCCAATGTAACCAGCACCTAGGTAGGGAAACAGAAACCTTCCTCGTGTTCCCTTCCAGCCACTATGCTCCAAGAGTAGCTGCTACTTTGATCTCAAATATTATATAATTTTTAAGAGCAGTACCTGATTATCAGTTATTGTTATCAAGGTCAGAAGAGATCCTGAAGTTATTCTAAGGAAGAAATTTTCTCTTCTCCAGCAGGAGTTGTAGTAGAAAATCATAAGCAATCAGTGAAAGTAGACCCTTACTCTCTTAAAGAGAAAGTATTAGCACCTTGAAATCACTTATACAGGGGGGTAGGGGTGGGGCCTTGCTGAAGAATCAATCACTTTAGGTCACTAAGAATGGCTTCTTCTGAGTACAGATACATGACCCCTGGATCTCTAAAGGTAGCTGCCTTAAAAGGTCTCACCTTTATCTCTGTTTTTCAAAGAAATAGGCCATAATCAGACCCGTTTGACTTTGAGGTTTAAATAGAAAAGCTGGCTAAAGTTTAGATTAGTGTTCTTCAAACTATGGGCCTTGAATCATTAACGGATCACAACCAGTATTTTTAAAAATAAGATGATAGGATAGAATAGAGAAAGGATATAGCAATATAGATCATGTGTACTAAAGGCAAGTTTTGTGAAACTTTTGTTTCAAATCCATGTATATACGTGTGTGTGTGTGTGTGTGTGTGTGTGCATGTACTGGGTTGAGTAAATGCATTTGTCATTGTGGGTTGAGAAAACTCTTCTAGGTGAATCCCTAGGAAGGCAAGAGATTCAGGGCTTAGGTCTGACTCAGCTCTTCTGTGGTGGGTCGATGTCCCAGAAAGTGGATTTGCATGTAATCTGAAAATGTTGCATCCTTAATGCTGTAACACTCAAGGCACAGGAGAGGGGAATGTTGATTGTCCTTGGCTATGAGGGCATGGGATCATGCTCTCTGAAAGAACTGAGCAAACCTTGTGGTGACCTGTGTCATCAAGGCATCAGGTCAGTGGTGGACAAGTGTCCTCTGTGGGAGCACGCAGGTCTCACTCCATGTTGGAAGATATCGTGGGACAACTGTGTGGAGCCTCAGGTGGAAACTAGCCTGACCCATCCTCTAACACCTTGGATATACCTGAATTCTCAAAATTTTCAGCAAGAGACAGAATCCTCAGAGGAAGCTACTGGGCTTCCTACTTATTCAGCAGATGAGTGCTTAAGCAATTTCTTGGAAAAAATAGAAATGATATGAATGTATTTTTATTTTGAGTTTATGGAGTTAGTTATAATATCTCAACAATTCATTCATTCAGGAAATGTTCAAGATCCAGTTCTATCTATCTAATTTATCTCTATCCATCCATCTATCCTCTATCTATCTATCTTTCTATCTCTGTTCCTACCTATTGTCTTATACCTACTTATCAAAATGTAACAATGAACTTTAACTATTGGCATTATAGGCAATTTTCACATGACTATAACAACAGATGCTCAATAAATATTTGTTGAATGAATAAATTTGAATGACTTTTCTCCTATGTGCTTTATGTTCAATTCTAAACTCCATGAGAACAGAGATCACATCTGTTTTTGTTTGATAGTGCATTTCTAGAGCCTACACACACTAGGATCTCAAAAATATTTATTATTCAAATGAAGGAGTATTTAAAAAATTATTTACAGTAAACATATGCTGCTTTTAAAATCAGAAAAAAAGAAAGCTATTATATAGTCATCACTTAGTATCTGTGGGGGCTTGGTTCCAGGACCCCTTTGCAGAAACCAAAATCAGAAGATGCTCAAGTCCATAATATAAAATGGCATAATGCTGGCATATAACCTATGCACATTCTCCTGTATGCTTTAAATCATCTCTAGATTACTTATAATACCCAATATAATATACAGATATACAGATCACTTTTCTCATGTGGATTCAATGTAGTACTCAGTGCACTGAAAATGCAAGTTTAGCTTTTTGGAACTTTGAAGAATTTTTTTTTTGTCCAAATATTTTTGATCCTTGATTGGTTGACTTCACGGATACAGAACCCACAGATACGGAGGGTCAACTGTACTGCACTATAGTATACTATATAGTTTACCATACTAAAAAAATAATTTTATTATAAGAATAACAAAAAAGTTTATCTATAAAATGGAGATTGGCATTTTCAAAAGATAAACACGTCATCTTGACTATCTCCTTAGTGTTGCACTATTTCATTAAGAAACCAGGAGGACTCTCAGAGAGCAAAGCATTCATTCTAACAGAACATATAAGCCTTTCAAGAGTATAGTTACTCCAAATTTTTTCTCATCCTTATTATCACTTTTCTCTACCTTTTTTTATTGCCTAGAGAAAAGAATACTTGGTTTTTTAAAATGTAAAATAAATAGATAATTTTTTTCAGAGTACACATGAAAAAAATCCCAACCCTCTTTGAGGATCATCTTCTTTAGTTATTCATGTAAAAATGAGACCTCTCAAGGCTCTGACCTTTATCTTCAAAGCCCAGTGTGAGTTGGAAAAGACACTTTATCCTTTTTTGAGCTTTAAATTCAGATAAGTTTGAACCATCTGCTTCATTTTAGATGTTTGAAAGAAACATCAGATGTTTATGATACAAAAGATTTTAGGGGGAAAAAACAAGTCTTCCATGTTTAGATCTAAGGAGATGCTTTAACATTTTAGAATCTTGCAAACGTGAAATCTTTCTATCTCCATTTCGTTCAAGATAACACACTTTCTAGTTCAGAAAAATATGGAAATGGGTTCTTCAACATTGTTTCTATTCTTGACTCTTAGGAGATGACTTCAAATAGATCAGTGTTGAAGGAGTGTTGCTCAGGAGTATGTAACAGTGCAGGCCTGATTTAATCAAACAGAGTCACCCACTGATAACCTCTGCCCCAGATTTAGAATGCCTTTCACCTCTCCCCTGGTTGCTTTGACTATTTTTTTTTTTTTTTTTTTTTTGTGACAGAGTCTTGCTCTGCTGCCCAAGCTACAGTGCCGTGGCATCAGCCTAGCTCACAGCAATCTCAAACTCCTGGGCTCAAGCAATCCTTCTGCCTTGGCCTCCTGAGTAGCTGGGACTACAAGGCATGCGCCACCATGCCTGGCTATTTTTTTCTCTATATATTTTTAGTTGGCCAATTAATTTCTTTCTATTTTTAGTAGAGACGGGGTCTCACTCTTGCTCAGGCTGGTCTCAGACTCCTGACCTTGAACGATCCACCCACCTCGGCCTCCCAGAGTGCTAGGATTACAGGCATGAGCCACCGTGCCCGGCCTGACTATTTTTTAAAAAATAATTCTGGCCAGGTGAGGTGGCTCATGCTTGTAATCCTAGCACTCTGGGAGGCCGAGGCAGGTGGATCACTCGAGGTCAGGAGTTCGAGACCAGTCTGAGCAGGAGCAAGAACCCATCTCTACTAAAATTAGAAAGAAATTATCTGGACAACTAAAAATATATAGAGAAAAAATCAGCCGGGCATGGTGGCACATGCCTGTAGTCCCAGCTACTGGAGAGTCTGAGGCAGAAGGACTGCTTGAGCCCAGGAGTTTCAGGTTACTGTAAGCTAGGCTGACACCCCGGCACTCTAGCCCAGGCAACAGAGCGAGACTCTGTCTCAAAAAATAAATAAATAAATAAATAAAAACATAAAAATAAATAAAATAAAATAATTCTGAAAGTTTGTCTGGTCTGATAATTTGTTGATGGTGAGGGTGGAGTATGTGAGGGTTGGCAGGGAAGGTGAATTGCTGGTATGTACATGTTCCTGTGCAAAGTCCAGATTTTCTCCCAATCATAGGATTGGCAGAATGTGATCATCAGCCAAGAACTCTCATGAGGAGAGTGGGAGGGACTTCCCAGAACAAAGGGCAGGCGAAGCAGAGGTTAAGTGACTGATCCTGTCTGGCAATTATGTTTCTTCCCAATCCCATGTTATATAATAGGGGGGTAACTGTGCTGATTGTCAGGAGAAGAATATATAATGCTGTGCTGGAAGGAGGAGTTTCCCATGACTATATAAGCTTTGGTAAAATATACATATATAAATACATACACATAGTCCCTGAGGCAGGCTTGAGTAGCTGCTCGTCTATTTCCTCAGTGGCAACTGGACAAATATATAAGCTCCCGGTTGCTGCCAGCCAGATCCTAAGAGCAAGGAGTTTCTCCTGAAAGGTGGGATTTGGCCCACACAATAGATGCCCTTTGAACAGGTTGATCATACCAAGGTGCTTAAAATACACAGAATATGAAATAAGTGCTCACATGGTAACTTTTGGCTGCCTTCCTGGATGTTCAAATAGGAAATGAAATTGGATATTAATGTCTGAGCTCCTCTCCTGTGCAAGCAGTGGGCCCTGCTGGTGCCGTGGAAGAGGGAAGCTGGCCTGCAGCTGTAGACTTGGTGGCGAAGGGTGTTCAAAGCCTAAGTGTCAGTTGAGGCAGCTTTGAGAAGCAGAGTATAGTTAGTATCAGTTGGAATGCTTTAGGCTGCAAGTGACAGCTTAGTGTGAAGTGATACAATAGTGGTCAAGTCTGGATTCTGAGCTAGATCTAGGTTCAAATGCTAGCTTTATCACTTAACTATTTGTGTGAGCTGGGCAAGATATTTAAACTCCCTGTATCTTAGTTTTCTTATATGCAAAATGAGTAAAATAATAAACCTGATAGGTTTGTTATAAGCCTTAAATACATGAATTTATTTAGGCACTAGTAGAGTTCCCAGAATTTAATATATGTTAACAAGTAATACAACTCCCTGCTCAAACTGACTTAACATCTAGGAAATGTGTTACGTATTTCTCTTACGAGGAAGCCCAGAGGCAGTGTGGGCATCACAGTTGATTGGCTGAGCAGTACAACATTGTCATCATCTCTCCATTCTGCCATCCTGAATGGTGCCTTCATTTTCAGGCTGGTAGCAAGATGGTTACAGAAGCTCCAAACATCACATGTGTGGCCTTCTTTTAACAGAGAAGGGTAATATTTGAGAGAAGTTCCTCCTTAGTCTTCTAAAATATCATTGGCCAGAACTGGACTTTTGGCAAAGGGAATGAAAGGGTTGCTTTTCAACCATCAAGTCCACCTCTGAAGCTGGAGTTGGGTCGGCTTCCTCTGGCTGCTTAGGAATAAATGAATGTCTGAGGGGTGTTTGGGTTCCATCACGAGCTCATCCTGAAGGGGTGGGGAATTGTAGAGAATGAGTACTAGATAGCCAGCCAATAGTGACCACTCCAACTAGGGTGGACAAAAACCAAGGATGGGCTGCAGAGTGAGACAGGATGGCACAAGAGAGTGTAAGAGGCAGAGCCTAGAGAGAGCCACTGAGGTAATACTCCCCCCGGGAAAGGTCTGATTGAAGAGCCTGGCCAAGCCCACTGTTGGGGATGGAGCTGTGAAGGGTGGCACATGTCATACTAGTCCCCCACAAGTCCTTCTTTGTGGGCAGAAAGGAACAGGGTTACGGTAAGTTCACTTGGTAGAAAGCTTTAACCCAACAAGAGCATTACGAATAAGATGGAATGATGTCCAGAACTGTGAAAGGTCTGAGATTTTATCCTACTTGCAATCTAACGAGGCGGCCTGACACAGTTGCATAGGTGCTGGCAGAAGACTTGAGTCTCCTGAGTCAGGAGAGGCAAAGGGCTTTATTACTCAAGCAGTAGCAGTAGCCAACTGTGGGCATTTGTGCTGAGTCCCCAAGCACCAATTCCCATGGGGTATTGCAAAAAGGGCCAGATGAGATCTGGCCTGTAATGGATTATAGCACAGGGAAAGAATCCTGACCTTAGAGAACTCACATATGTATAATGGGATGTAAGTCAACCTGCTCTTTGCTCCAGAAGTAAACATCATCTTTATTATACTAGGTAATAAGTGTGTCTTTCTACACTGCCTTGGATTCTGGCAAATTTTCCCAAGTATACCACTCCCTTGGCCACTCTGATTAATTTGACCAACAGAGGCTGAGACCAAATCTGTTCCAGTTGTCTAATATACTGTTTAATGAAGCATTATCAAGAGGACTCCAATGAGTGGGATGAGACCAATCTGCATTACTGACCTCAACCATGCTTCCCAGGGTCCCAGGCCTAGGCAGCTGAATAAATCCCATATATCAGCCTTAGAGAGTCAGGTGGCTTTCTCCTTAAGTTTTTTTTACTGATTTCTAAGTTTCTCCTAAGGGTCTGCCTTAGACAGTCAGGTGGCTTTCTCCTTAAGTTTTTTTACTGATCTTTCCACTTGGCCTGAGACATTAACCGCCACCACCCTAGGCACAGCAATATGTTAATATATCTGTGATTGCACAGGCTCTATCTTGGCCCTCAAAATGGAAATCTAGACCAAGTGTATCCATAACAACCCTGACCAGTTGAAGACAACCTGAAAGCCTTCCACGGATGAGGCAGTAGCTTTGATCACTTCAACTAAAGTCGCTAATTTTGTGCCACCTTTTCTAATTGGATGACTCCTGATAGTGGGATAACTGCATACAAGGAGTACATAAATAATAATAATGAGGGATACAGTTATCCCTCTGGGAATCTCTCCTGAGTAACCAAGGGTAGCCTTTTTGGGGAGAGATGTCTGTAGTTCTGAGGGCTCCACGATCTACTACTGGTGGTGCTCCCCTAAGTGCTTGAAGATTTCTTACGACCTCTGTCAAGTCGCAAGTCACCGTGTTTTCAGAAGGCAAGGAAGTTAATGCCTGGGTTCTATAAAAGAAGTGTCGTCCCAAGGAGATACATCACACCAATGGATAGAAAGTGTTGTTTATAATCGTTAGGGATTCCTAAGCGGAACCTATCTCGTTTAGAGGGAGGGGTTGATTTCTTAACTAGCTGGTAAACCTTAAAATTCCCAGTTTATTTTAAATAACTGAATTTAGTCTTTGCTTTTAAAAGAATTGCCTGAGGGCAGTCAGTCCAACCTGTCCTGCTTTTCCACACCACCAGCTGGGTGATATTTGTTCACCAGAGGAGATGACTGAGTGTTTGTTATGGGAATGGGAGTAAGAGGGACATCTGTAGATGTTAGCAGATGTTCTTGAGGGGGGTGCAGCAGCTGGAGCCATCCCTGTTCCCACAGACTTCTCAGTGAGGTCAGGGCAGCAGCAGTCAGACCAAGGTCAGAACCTTCTGACAGAGGACGGCTGATCCAGCGGTCCGTTAGGTTTAAGGCCCTTACAACAGTTTGGGAAAGCCTCACCAGGGTGTTTTCCTTGATGTAGAAGGCTGCAGGGGTGATTCTGGAAAAGAAACATCATTCAAATCCTTCTCTCTCTGTGTCTCTCAGGGTTTGAGGGGCTCCCACCCCAGGTGCTATTGTTGTTTACCCTCTACTGCTTCAGAAGTGGTACATGCAATTCCAACAGCTATAATTTACCTTCTTTGCAATCATTCCCTCATCATACCCAGATCTTTAATTCAGAAGATGGGACATTTTTGTAAAAGTTATACAGACCCGTTATGGCTCCCACACTGGCCTGTATGGGCCACTCAGTGTGGGGATTTGGTGGCATGTGCTCAATCAAGTGGCAACATTCCTTATGATCGAGGACCGTGACAATCCAATCAGAGAATCCAGATACTGAACCAGAATTAAGTTGCAATCTTCCAGGCCCTGTTTTGGCTAGGCTGCCATCTGGAGGGTATACCAACCAGGTTGGCCTGGAGTTGCTAGTAGGGAAAAGAAAGATGCATCATGTCCAGGAATGGTCAGAAAGAAATCTCACATTTTCAAATTAAGTCTATATGACCGTCCACTCCTTTTGTCCTGATTATTATCCAGAAAGTGACCAAGAGGAGATGATCTCATTCTGGAGACAGCTGCTTTCAGTGACCAAACTGCCTTGCTAAACAGTGTGAAGTAGCAGAAGGTGAGCGATAGAGAGTCAGAAATTTTGGGGTTAAAAAAACATTTTTTTTTGTTTTGTTTTGCGATAGTGCTTAGCTCTGTCACCTGGGCTAGTGTATAGTGACGTCATCATAGCTGACTGCAACATTCAACTCCCAGGCTCAAGCAATCCTCCTGGCTTAGCCTCCTGATTAGCTACAGGCATGTACCACCACACCTGGACAATTTTTTAAAAATTTTGTAGTGTTGGCATCTCACTATGTTGCCCAGGCTGGTCTCAAACTCCTGGCCTCAAGTGATCTTTCCACCTCAGCCTCCCAAAGGGCTGGGATTATATGCATGGGCCTGGCTGGGCGTGGTGGCTCATGCCTGTAATCCTAGCACTCTGGGAGGCCGAGGCGGGTGGATTGCTCAAGGTCAAGAGTTCAAAACCAGCCTGAGAAAGAGTGAGACCCCATCTCTACTAAAAATAGAAAGAAATTAATTGGCCAACTAAAAATATATAGAAAAAATTAGCTTGGCATGCTGGCGCATGCCTGTAGTCCCAGCTACTTGGGAGGCTGAGGCAGGAGGATCGCCTGAGCCCAGGAATTTGAGGTTGCTGTGAGCTAGGCTGATGCCATGGCACTCTCTAGACCAGGCAACAGAGTGAGACTCTGTCTCAAAAAATAAAATAAAATAAAAAAATAAAAAATAAATAAAAATATAGGCACAGGCCATCATGCACCACTTGAGTCAATTTTTAAGGCCATTCCATTGCTAAACACCAGATGTCTGTGGATAGTAGGGAGCATGGAAGGTCCATCGAATATCTGCACTATTAGTAGCTAAAACCAGGGTAGAGGGAGGGAGGGATTGGGGCAAAGGGGAAAGAGCTTCTCCAGCAAGTAAAGTTTTACATTTACTCTCAGTTTCAAACAGGCTTTTCATGGCTCAATTAAATGAAGTTGCAGTGCTTGTGGCTGGTCTAATGCTTTATATCCAATGACAAGATCCTCAAGCCTGATAGCATCTATTTCAGGACCCTTTGACTCAGAGCCACAGCCACAATGTTCTCTTGTTATCTCACCAGGTTCATCTTATTTTTCTGGCTTGGGCTTGACTCACATAGAAGGAATGTTTTTAAGCAGTCCACCTTAATCTGGGGCATATGCTGCCCTATTATCAAAATAACATCTCTTAAGGTTTTTACCTAGTTCCAATGCAGGTTTTCCAGGGCTATAGAATTGACCACAAGAATTACTCTAGAATTCTTTAGGTCAGTTTTTCATTCTTCAGTGTGTCACCTGCCTCAGCATTGTACCCAGTCCTAGGTAATAAGAGTTCAGATATTAGTCAATAACTCATCTATGGCTTCCCACAGGAGTTTGTCTCAGGAAAATCTCCCCAAAAGAGCCAAAGCTCCATTATAGTAGCTGAGACTCCCTGTCAAAAAACCCTGAGACATTTTAGTCTTGGCTGAATGGATCTAAGGTTGGTATGATAAGACTGTAGGAGTGACTGAGCCATAAATGGTCCATCCTTCCAAAAAAGGGCAAAACATTCTGCCCACCCAGGATGAATATCAGTATTAGTGGCTACAGTGGGGCAGACCTGAAGCTGACTGCCAGGTGGATGAGGAGGTCCCCCTGCCCAGAGGAGAGTTAGTAACACCCAGGATGCTGTTGCATGCAGCTGACTTTGAACACACTTCCTAGTACTCAGCCTGAAACTCTTTAATTCTCCCTCTCAGTTGACAAAAAAAGTAAAGCACAATTTAATGCTTAATTGATCAAAAAATTTGGCCAACACGTTCACTACTGATCACCAGGGGCTTCCCACAAAAACTGTTAATTGGACTATGATACCCTTCCCCTTCCTCTTTCACATATCAGCCCACACCCCATCGTGGTCATCAAGACTGTCAAAACTGTGAAGCGTTTGAGATTTTGCCATACTTATAATCTAAGTTACTGTGCCACAGTTTCATGGATGCTGGCAGAAGACACAGAACTCCTGGATCATAGACAAATTACTGACAGCAAAGTAGTAGTCGGGTATTGGCATTTGTATGAGTTAGTTCCCACGGGGCAATGCAAAGAGGGCAAGATGGCAACTGCACACAGCAGATCTTGTGACAAGAAAGATACCCTGAGTTTAGGAAACCCAAACCTTTTATAATGGACAAAAAGCAAACATGCACCTTTGTTCCAGATGAAGACACTACCTCTATCTTCCAAAGTAGTTTGTTATACAAATTTCCTTAAAAAGATAGTCCATAACGAAGGTAGTCAGTCATTGTGCTTGTAAGATGTGCTTGTAAGATATGAGGCACTCGTGGAAAATTGTCTCCTAATGGTGAGTTTTAGCAACTGCTCCCCTGGGTTACATGTTCCTCATAAAGCTCTTGTGAGACACAGTTTGTTTTCCATCCTAGTTCATCACAGATTGGAGATGTGATATTTGCAGATGAAACAAAGCCAGTAACAGTGGTAATGGGTGGGGAGGCTTTAATATCGAGAGGCAGCAGGTATTTGAAGATTTATTAGTTAGAAGGGTTTTTGGTGGCAAATGGCAGAAGTCTATTTTGGTTAACATACAGTCTATGCTTTCTTTGGCTGGTCAGCTTTAACTACCTAAAATTTCAAATTTTTAGAGGGCGTCCCTTTATTTCCATTTTGGAGGTTAAAACGAGACTTAATACTTTTTATATTGCACTTCAAATTTATACAAACAAAATTAATAAAAGTGTGGCTACACCGTGATTTTCAGGGAGTCGCTAATAGTTACAACAAGAGCAATTCCAGGGACGAGAGGCATCACCCTGTAGCCGTTCTTTCTCCTAGTTCTATAAAGTGCCACAAGAGGGTGCTAGAACATTCCTTTTGAAATCTCAAGCACGTAAGAGGCCGAAGGTCTTATTCTTTAAGTTGTACTAAAACAGTCACAAGATGGTGCCAAAAGATTCCTTTGGAAAAATTAAGTGGGAAGTTTCCACTTTGGTTATTTAAATTATACCAAAAATAATACTTCAGTTATGACATTTAATTGAAACAATACTATTTATGAGGCCAAGTGCAAACTTTTCAATTCAAACATAGACCAAATTGTTTTTTCTCTGTTCTAGATCTAATTATAGGAAAGGTCTTGGGGGGAGTATTTCTGTCTTTATTAACCAAGTAAAGTTTTAATAAATTTTTTTTTTAAAAAATCACACTTCCCTAGTGGTGAGTAAGCAGCTCTATCTTACAGAAAGGATGGGGTTCTTGGGATGTGGTTGGTGAGTTCTGGTTTTTATTTTGTTGCAAGTTTACACCTGAGCAAGTGAGCAGCTGGGCTGGAAGCAAGGCAACAGGGCTTCTCTGGAGTTCTGGGCTTTGCTCAAAGAAGAGCTCAAAACATGATTTTAGACAACAAAATAAAAGGCATGTAGGGCCCTTGAGGAGCAAAACCTGTGTCTCTGCCCTGTTGTCTCTGACCCTGGAGCTGATCCTCTGAGGCCGTGGGCGGAGCCTGAGGCACCTGCAGCTCACCTTCCCATGGGAGGGGCGCTCTTCCACACCCCCCGCCGCAGGTGGGGAAGAACCAGGCTGAGGGGCACAAACAAGGCAGCACGTGTGCATAACTTTTGAGAATATGATATAATAGCCACAGAGAAAAGGAACTAGGGGTCTTTCAGATGTCCTAATGGGACTATTCAAACAGTGATTATTCCTTGGAAATTGTTTTCTCTACTTATTTCACTTTCTCTCGTTTGTATTTATCTAAAGAATAGGACTAAGAATAATAATGAAGTGAGAAAGAGCCCTGAAGTCTGGAACCAAGGAATCCTAACTTTCTTATGTCAAAATTGCTAATTGCCTAGAATAGAAGGAGGAGAAAAGAAAGCAAGAGGGGAAAGGAGTAGATAATGTTGGGATGACCACTCTATGCCGGGAAAGGTCTTAGCACCTGTAACTCGTGTAATTCTCAAAATAACCCTATTAGTTTGGTACTTTTACCTTCACTTGGGAGATAGGTAAACTGAGAACTCAAAAAGCTAAGTAACTTTTTCAATGCCACACAACTATAAGGGGCGGAACCAGGAGTCAAACCAGATAGCTAAGAAACGCCAAGTATGCGGAATTTTAATAAAAGCTGACAGCTAACCATCCATAACCTTTAGTATTTACTCCATAGTTGTTGTCAGAAGAACATGCCCAAAACAGGTTATTTGCTCTTTGTTGCTTTGACTCAAGGGGCAATGACCATATAAGATACAGATGGGAAGACAGTCTTTTTTCAGGGAAGGGGCTCCCTCTCCTCTCTAAGGAGGGCCCAGGGTGCCGGATGGTTTCCCGTGTAGGATGGAAGAAGCTACTTCCATGCTCTAGGCTGTGGCCTACCTAGTAGAAACTGTCTGGCTTCTCCAAGGTGGTAGTTTCCCTCTACTGTTTATTGATATGCTATAAAAAGAAAAGTGCTTGTAAACAACTTGAGTGCATGGACAATCTAATTAAAATAATTAAAGTAATAGCTTGTGAAAAAAGTAGTAAAACTAATTATTATAAAGTAGCCGTGTGGGAGGATGAAAATTGCTGACATTCTTTAGGTCTAAGCTGCTCTATTTGGCACAGAAAACACAGTTTAATAGATCCCTTCTGAGGATATGGTGCCCCCCCCAACCTAGATTTAAACTCTTCTGCTTCTCATCTCAATTTTTAATTTAATTCTTGGAAACAATCATATTCTAGTGACCCTCCGATAGTTCTCACTCCCGTGTGTGCTACGGCAGCACATATACTAAAATTGGAATGATACGGAGACGATTAGCATGGCCCCTGTTTTAACAACAAAAAAAGAAAACAAAAAAGAAATAGTACTAACACCAAATTGCCCTTTATAGTCAAGCATCTGACTTTTGTTTCTTTTTAACTCAAAGAATTGCAGAAGTTTAGAATCTGAGAACTTCAGCACTGAAGGACCCTATAGACCCTCTAGTAAAATGACCCATAGGATGCATGACTCCCTTCGCAAACCTGCCCAGAGCATTTCTACGTGACGGTCTTCCAGCCTTTGTTTGAGCCCTTTCAGTGAGGAGGAAATGACCACTGTGGCTGCTCTGTCTGCTGTCAAGTATCTTTATGTTTTGAGCTACACTCTGTCCTTTTAACACCCCACTGTTCCTCATTCTATGCCTTGGGGCCATAGAGAATAAGAAAAAAATGCCTCTTCCAAATATTTTGAAGGAAGAACTATGTCAGCTCATGCCTTCCCACTGTCCAGTTCCAGCGCCAAACCAGCTGGGTGTCCCACCCACAGGGGTGGAGCCCCCGTTGAAAGGCCCCACAGTTTACCTAGGCCCCGAGTGTTTACCTGAGATGGGCAAACGCAGCCCTGCAGAGGGGAGGACCAGAGTCTTTGCTGAGAGGAGCCACAGTCATACCTGAGGGAAAATGGGGTGAATTATCAAATCCAGACGTAGAACATGGAGCACAGGAAGGACATCAAACTTGTTAACGCAGAGAGTCAGAAGAAGAGGAGAAACAGAAAGAAGAGCAGGTTGATTCAGAATTAAGACCATGAACAGTAACATTTACCGGAGCTCCCCTTTCACATGGTGATTCACACATAGCTCATGGCCACGCAGGGCCAGATACCCTCGGTTAAACAGACACCTGGCGGTTCCTCAAGCACTCATCATATCACAGGCTTTTGCAACTGCCTTTATAATCCATTCTAGAATGTTTTTAAACATCTTGTTGCATAACTGGTCATTACTTGGTAGAATCCACTTGACACTTTAGGGTGATAGAGTGTCTGAGAGGTGCTTAAAAGTGTATACCACCAGAACATGGAGCAGACTTGCTTTGCTTAGGAAAAATCGCTTTGGTGGACCCTCTTAGTTCCATAAAGCTAGGTTGATATAGGATGGGAGTTACATCAGATTACAAAACCACACAGCCAATAACTTAAAACCTAATGCTAGATAGTCATCCCTGTGTTTAAAACCAACTCTGCCATTCTTAACCACTTACCAGCTCTTTTTGTGGAGGTCCCTGACAACATTTCCACCTGACTCCACTGTCCCTGGCTCCTCTTTCTAGCTTCCCTTCTGTCTGTCAGCCTTCCATTCTTGACACTTTTCTTATACAAAGTAATTTATCCTTGGAGATTTAATCTTTCATATCCCAGGTCTTTTGCTAAATGAAGGATAGATAGTCTTCTCTCTGAACAATTCTACTTCCTTTTTTTTTCTACTTCCATCTTTAAAAGTAGTGCTTTCAGGCCCATTACGTAATATTTCTGTACCATTTGTATAGAATTCTAGAATCTTAATTTTAAAATTAAAATTAGTGCAAAAATTGATAACTGAGTCCATTTGTGTTGTTGCTAAAGAAGAAATAGATATGTCTTGTAAGATTCTTATCATAAATGTCAATCATTTCACGTATGATTTCAGCTCAGTATACTTCAACAATATTTATGGAGTTTCTCTCAGTCCTAGGGAAACTCCATAAATAGCGTCCTAGGGAAACTGTACCCAGTCATGTTGGGCGATTGCAAAGAGAAATAAAATTAGCTCCTTCCCCTAAGAAAAACCATTGTAGCTTTTACCTTCTTGAGAGAAAAATAACAGGATCCAGTGCATATGGTCAAACTGACTCAGTGGTTGATTAGCTACCTAGGTGGGGAAGCTGAAGATGACTTCTAAGATCCTCATTCAGGTGGAGTGATTAAGATGTCATCTATCCAGAGAAAGAATAGATCAAAATGCAGATGGGAGTGGGGATGGACAGAGATAATTAGATGGTTTTAGACATGTTTCAGTGGCACTTGGTATTTGTTGAGTGGATGAATAAATGAAGGAAAAGGCAATGATGTGAGATTGTCAAAAGGCAACTGGAAATTTCAATCTCAGGAGGGTAGTCAAGGAATGACCTGCAAAGAAATGATAAATCATGGGCCTGAGGGCTTAAATGAGGCTGTCCAGAGGAATTGCAGTGTGGAAAACTGAACAAGTCAAGTCTAGAAACCTGGAAAATAACTTACAGGAATAGCCTGAGCTAAGAAAAAGATTAAGAAGGAAGAATCAGAAGAGAGAGAACAACCTGTCACTAAAGGTAAATTCAGAATCACAAAACTAGAATAAAGTGGAGAAAAACTTTCTTCTTTAATGGCCATCAAACCAGCTGCTGCAGCAGAAGAAAGGGGTAAAAATCCAACAGAGGGGAGTTTAGCTTTTGTAGGAAAGGCGAGAAGTGGGCAGTGCTAGCTCTGCACATTGGAGGAAGAAATGCACAAAGCCAGAGAAGACTTGAGCATGGAGGAGGCTGAGAGGAAGGTGCCGATGGAGGAGTTACTGCAGCTGAGAGAGAGGAATGGGCTTCTGGATGGAGTGTCATCCTGCTACAGACTTGAGGAAACTTAAATCCACAGTGCAAGAGAGATGTTAGCCTTGGCAAGGAGTGGGGCCCTGTGTTCTTGGAAACAGCAGAGGAGGCCAGGCTAAGGAGAAATGGAACATGTTTTGAGTGGAGAAAAGGGAAACTGAGAGTGAACTTGGCCTTCCCACTATCTCTTAGGGTGAGAGAGCCAGGTAGGGCTGAGGCCTTGGAGCATGTAAAAGGCATGAAAAGACAGTGAAAGGTCAGCCAGAGACAAGCCTGAGGAAGTTAGGAGGTATTCTAACATGTATTCTCATCTTCTTACTTGCTACAATCCCGTCACAGTGATAGCTACTACTGGAGTTCTTATTTTCCTAAGTGCTTGTACACATATTATCTCACTTAACTCTTAGAACAATCATCAAGGTAAGTTTATTTAAATTCCAATTTTGAGATGAAGAGGCCAACACAGAAAGGTAAGGAGGAAAAAAGAAAGATTATACAACTGTGGAGCTAGGCTTCAAACCCAGGTTGTCCCACTCCAGAGCCCGTGCTTGAAACTGCCTCTCTTTCTAGACTACCTAACCTTTCCCTTCGCTTCTTACCAAACTCTGCTCTCTCTCAGCCTTGCTGGTGATTCCTCAGTCTGATTTCCTATTCCTAGTCCTGGGCCTTCTCAGAGGCTCTCTCTGCATCAGAAATACCGTGCCTGCCTCGCAAACCATTCATTCCAGCACCTCCTCAAGGATTTTTTCATATGTACATTTTCTGGGATGCCTTCTCTTTTTAGGTGAATCTGAGATGGAGATTCTCATGCTCATGCATACACCGTACAAAGCATGTACGGCAGATGCCACTAGCTTTCCTATCATTGGATGCCCAAGCTTGTGGGTACCATTGCATCTATATTGGCGTCAGCTCCTTAAGAGTGTTAGAACCTCAAAGGGCAGGGGCCTATTTAATCTGCTCCCAATTCTTCCTTATCAGTCTTTATTCCATGATGTTAATTAACACATACCAGAGTACAATGATGATGCCAATAAATGTTCATCATTGATCTTCTCTATAAATTCTAGTATAGTGGTCAAAATTTAAAAGTCTAAAAACCTTCATCAGGATTTTAATCAAGAGGTCATTTTTCTTAAAATTTGATTATTTTGTCTGCTGACCTCATATATTTCTAGGTATTTGATAATTTCAGCCTAATTGCTTCATCTATACTTTAAAAATTTCAATTGCTCCTGAGTTACAAGGGGAAGGCTAGCAATTTTCTGCTTCCTCCCAGGTCCATTTCTTGAAATGCACTGGATTTATTTGGCTCTGATTTCCCTGAGTATCTCCATCTTTCCTAGGAATCACACCAATGCTGCTGACGGGAGTATTAATCTCTGCAGCTTTTTCTTCCCATTCAGGAGTGACAACTTCCTGAGTCATCGTAATTTATTGGAAGCGAATTCCTCATTGCCCTTAATTTATCACTCTTCTGACACTGTTTCCATTTCTGATACATTTTATTGGCCTCATGAATGCAAAATCCAAAAAATATTAAAATACAACAATTTAATTTTTCAAGTTCCTGAATGTTCTTCCTCACCCACAATCACTTTGAGACATTTAAAGAATATTTTATTGCTATGGCTTTTTCTAAGGTCATCTTTCCATCACTGTCTACTTTAGATTTTTTTCGGTTCACTTTTAAAGACTCTCAGGATTGTTTCAAACACCCCCACTTTCTTTCTTGTTTTTAAGCATGCTGGTCTTATAAATCAGGAGCCTTCTGTTTTCCCCATGGTAACTTTTAGTCATTCTCTTCCATGTGATGCTTCTTCATTATTATTAGTTTGTGGGAGCAGTTAATTCATTTCCTGGACACAGAGGATTTTTAAGAATCCTTAACTTGCCTTATTACTCACTTTGTCCCCTCAATCAACCCTTGTAATAGTATCTGGTTCATCTAATCCTATTTAGCATCCCATCCTACTTCACTCTACATAATCAACTCTCCCCCTTCTTTTGAATGACTCTTCTCTGACTCTCAGCTGCTGTGGTTCAACTTCTTTGCCTTTCTTTCCATGATTTTACATCTTGGTTGATTAAAGCAGAGCTTCCTCTTAGCTTTCTGCCAATGGACTTTCAGGATTGAAGTAAAAAAAAATTAATTTCGGACTCACAGTAAATCTTTTCCTCTTGTCAATAATCGTGTGTCATAAAAATACTGATTTTAAAAATAAGCAAATTCTTATTTTCGTAAAACAATCGCATTTTTCTGTTATTTTCTACTATTTATAAAACATTTCACCCCCTGAGGTAATCTTGATCGTCATCAAAATTATTTCTAAACACTTTTACATGTTTTCCTAAAAAAAATTATTTTGTTTTCATGAATACTTTCTTTTTGGTCTTAAACCACCTACACTTGCTAATGCTTTTGCTGTTTCTTCTTATATTTCTGATGGAAATATTTTGCTACCCAATCCAAGCTTAAACTTTTGTCTTTTTTTGTGGGGGTGGGAGTGCCTTTTTCTAAGGTAATTGTGCAGTCATTCTTACCTGGAATTCATAATATTCATGAAACAATCTCAAGGAGCTTCGTGAATAAAGATAGCTGCCTTAAAGCTAGACATCCCAAGATACAAAGGGGTTAAATAAACTATGAGCTGCAGCAACCCAACAATAAGGCTGCAAAGAACCCTAGAGAAAGCCAGCATTCCCAAGTCACTTCTCCCGACGCCTCTCACCCCGCCCCTCCAGTTCTTCTCTTTTGTTGCTGGCGGGTTTCCTCTGATTGTAACTCATTCTGTATTCCTTCCTGCCCCTCTGTCTTGGCTAATTGTTCTTTTCCCACACTACAGGGTTTTAATTTCCTCAAGTTATCGCCTTATCACCAGCGTCTACACTTCCTCAGCTCTTTCTGACCTACCTCCGTCCAGCTCACCGCTGA
The DNA here is from genome assembly GCA_963574885.1 of Lepilemur ruficaudatus. NCBI lineage: Eukaryota > Metazoa > Chordata > Mammalia > Primates > Lepilemuridae > Lepilemur > Lepilemur ruficaudatus. The sequence goes on along the minus strand of CAUYRT010054446.1, from coordinate 1,398 downwards.
CTTTCAGTGACCCTGGCTCAGCTGCTTCATTAGCACTCACATTAGTTTGCTGATCGCTGAAGTGGAAGTGTTATTTCTCCCATTTCTCCCAAGGCAGCTACCTCAAAGCCCAATCATTTCGGGACAGTTTTACCAGTAAATAACTATGGACACGCTGAGTTCTGTGATTATTTGCATGGGCATTCCGATTAGTTCCACCAGCAAAGCTGGAAGCTCAAGAATATGTCATCATTCTACTGTCCAGAGCACTACAGCCTTTTGGTTCTGTTTACCCGGATTTTTTTTAGCTTTGCAAGGGAATCCAGCCATAAAAATTCTAATTTACTCTGTGTGGCACATTCACCAACAAGAGCAATTTTCTCTGTGCTCTAAAAGTTGGGTGAAATTTTGAACAAATTTACTAACCATTTTCTTTCAGAAAAAAAAAAAGTCCTTTCCACGCTTGTGGGGAAAGACCCCTGTGTCTTCACAACATGATGCTAACCTAGGAACCCTATCATAATGCACAGACTTATCAATTTTCTTTACATTGGGTTAAGAGTGGAATCTTAACTTTCTAAAACCACAACCCATGATTTCTAAAATCTATTGCCATTATTATAATACATTGGTAGAGGGAGGGAATCCAATATTAAATACAGGCTGCTTTGCATTGTTCCCAGGGTATAAAGAGAGGGAGGTATCACACAAGCTCCCTGTTGCTATTTTGTTTTATTTTGTCCTTGCAAAATTGAACCCTTTTTTTCCTCTTAGTGCCTGGGGCTGGGTAGTGAAGTGTCCTCTGACTGAGGAGGTGGAGTGGAGACCTTTGTTTTAAGACCAGGGTTCTGATTACACCTGACAGGGCTGAAATTTGACTCCTGCAGAGCTTGCTGGTACCTTATCTTCTTCCACCAGCCACGGTTAGAACAGGAATGTAACAGAAGTTGTCACTGATTCAGTTTATATACGGCTTGGTATGTCAACAAAAAGCAAAAACAAAAACTTCTTTTTTTTTCCCCTTGAAATTAGTTCCAGGGGGAGTTCTTCCTTCCATCTTTTTTTTTTTATATTGGTCAACACAATAAGTTTTCTTCTCAAGGCTAAATCTTTTTTTTTTTTTTTGAGACAGAGTCTCGCTCTGTTGCCAGGGCTAGAGTGCCATGGGGTCAGCCTAGCTCACAGCAACCTTAAACTCCTGGGCTCAAGCGATCCTTCTGCCTCAGCCTCCCAAGTAGCTGGGACTATAGGCATGCGCCACCATGCCAGGCTAATTTTTTACATATATTTTTAGTTGGCCAATTAATTTCTTTCTATTTATAGTAGAGACAGGGTCTCGCTCTTGCTCAGGCTGGTCTCGAACTCCTGACCTTGAGCAATCCACCCGCCTCGGCCTCCCAGAGTGCTAGGATTACAGGC